>SJYA01000102.1:145072-215520 GCA_006410615.1 Neotragus moschatus
TTTTTTTTTTTTTTTTTTTTTTTTGCTTTTTGCCTCAACCAGTTCTCTTGGAATCCTTGATTAATATCCTTTAGTAAATCCTATTGCTTGATTGGTAAGGAAACTAAAGCATTAAACTATGAATTGAAAATGGCAGAACAATGAATATAATTGGTATATTATGGATGTATTTCAATACATCAATATAGCAATAGAATGCACATTGATTGACTCCCAGATACATGCCTCTGACCCTTGTCTATTTTACTAACATTATGTTGGGGCAGAAAGTTTTCTATATTCCTCAAATAATTTCTTCCTTCCTCCATATCATGCCAGATGGAAGACTGGATATGTGTTTGGACACCTCTGTCCAACTGCCCACACTCTACCACTCAAAGTCCTGCTGATCCAGGTTAGAAATCTTCTAGGATTCAAGATAGCTGAGGACCCAAACTGATATGGCAAAGTTCTGCCTAGCGAATCCTCTTGAGGAGCACAAGGTGTCTGTGCTCTATTTACAAATGTGTTGGCAATTACAGCCCTTATAATAAAATCCTATGTGAGAGGGACATTTTTTGAAATCTTTACAAATCTTCACAGGACACTCCCAGTAACAACAGCTTCTGTTTTTCCTTTCTAATTAAAGGTGAACAGACTCAACCCATTGCAAAATTTAGTGTGGGAAACAATTGACCTTTTAAGGAAATTCCCTGGATGGGCAGATAAGTGAAAGTCGCTTGGTTGTGTCCGACTCTTTGGGACCCCATGGACTATACAGTCCAGGGAATTCTCCAGGCCAGAATACAGGATTGGGTAGCATTTCCCTTCTCCAGGGGATCTTCCCACATTGCAGGTGAGTTCTTTACCAGCTGAGCCACAAGGGAAGCCCAAGAATACTGGAGCGGGTAGCCTATCCCTTCTTCAGTGTGTTTGAGGACAAGGGGAATATTTTGCTGAGTTTAATCTGGGAAGGGTTACGGTCTGATTCACATCCACTTCAGGGCTTGTCCAGTTCTTCCTGACATAGAAGAACAGGATTCCTCCTTCCCAGACCTATGAGGGTCCAGAGAGCTATTGGCTTTGAACTTCACATTCACAGAGACACTCCAGTGGACAGTTCAATGTTCGTATAAACTTAGACATACAATCCATCAATTTTCAATCAATATTCTTCCATGTTAAAAGCATTAATTTACTAACATCATTTAAAATATACCATAATTTGTGAAACCCTATTTAGCCTTTTCTTCATATTTGAATACATTCAGAGCTTCAAAAGACAGAGAGGACTGAACCTTCCCTGACTCTTGCAACCCTTTTAAACATCCTACCCCTTACCTTCTCTCCTGATCTGACTGTGCTTGGCCTCTCATCCTTATTTTTCTCTTGTCCCGGTATAGATGCTGACTTCTAGCACATTTAATATCACTCTGTTGGTATTTCCTGCCTTTACCATGTGTCATAACCATAATTCTATTTCTGGTTTCTAACAATGTTTTTAAAACAGTTTTTCTTTGAAGCCTCACCTCTTTTCTTTGCTGTCTCTTATCTCTTCTCACTTCTCTGCCTGGCTATATCCTGAGCACTCTAGTTATCCCACTCATCTTTATTCTGTTTCAAAAAACTCATTCACTCTAGGACCTAAAGTTTGTAAGTATGTTTAAAAAGTATCAGATTCACATAATGTCTAAAACTTTTAGGTGGAAAAAATGCTACGTTGGCAATTCACCTGTGTCCAAAAGGAGCTTACATTTTAAAATCTGGTGTTTTGACAGGGGAAAAATTAAGATTTGAAAAATATTCTTTTAAATGTAGATAGTTGATTCATCCACAGCTAGAAGGCCAGGGTAGGAAGTGATGATCTGGGGGTGACTGAACTCAGGGCAGTGGCTGAGGTTCACCCTAGAGCAGGCATCCTGAACTCTAGGTTCCAAGGGGTCTGTGCTTGCTGAAAATGCAGATTCCTAAGCCCACTGCCAGAAATGCTAACTCAGTGGATCTAGAATAGTCAGGAAATGCTGAACAAGATATAGGGACCCTATATATAGCTGGGTAAATGTATAACTCCTAATAGCCTGGATCATGGGCTAGATACTGATTCTGAGTGTAATGGACTGTATGACCTCGGCAAGGCAGATGAACTTCCCTGTCCCCAGTTTCCTAGTCTGTAAAAGAAGCCTACTAGCCATGAGACACAAAATGTGAGGGGGATAATATTTTGGAAAATATCTGGTTTTCTCTTCTGCATTTCTGAGAATGTTAATTACTCCCTCTCTCTCTGGATTGACCCAAGTGTATTTGTCTATATCTACAATGTATCTATATTTATAAATCTAAAATCTCTGTTTATATCAAAGCTCCTTTGTTGGAGGTGGAATGGGGGTGGGGATAGGGGTGGTAGGGGAGGAGATTATTATTTGTTCCAGGAAGTGAAGAGAACAAAGGAATTTCTATTTAGACTCTGACATTTAAAATAAGATTATGTGGCAAGACAACAGCTATGAGAGGGTATTTCTACTTTATCCACTCTCACCCCACTCCCTCCCCACACCTCACAGGGGCATAAGAAAAATCAAGCATGGAAGTTTCAGTTATCAAAAGTTCTATCGTTTAGAAGCTAGCCCTTCTGCCTATAGCAGCTGGACCATGAAGCCTGGCGCCCTAAGGTAGAATGAGGCTATATAGCAGGGGAAGTTAAAATCCCCCTTCTTTGGCTGAGGGGATGATAGAATGATAGAAAGAGGAGAGAGAACAAGAAGGACCTGGATGAGTGAGGAGAAGGGACTGCATAAATGCTGAGGGCAGAACGGGAGGTCTTCTCTTATGTCCCTCTCAATATCTAGTAACCTACTCCCCACAATTCCCAGTAACGGAGACAATAGATGAGGACCTGATTAATTAATCAGTGTTGCTCAGGTAGCAATACTTTTCAACAGACTTCTTGATGATTTTAATGTGCATTCAGTTAAGAACCACTGGACTAAGAATTAAACAGAAAGAACATGTATGTTCCCCTACCCTCCTTCTTCATAGGAAGCCCTCATGAGAATAAACTGATTAAACAGAGATAAAATAAAGAAGTTAGTTCTCAGAACACCTGAGCGCAGTGCAGATTCATTTGTCATGCAAACATACAAGGGGAAATACTCTATGATTATAGAGAGCTCTCTTCTGGAAATTATTATTTTTTAAATTTCATTTACTTAATTGAAGGATAATTGCTTTACAGAATTGTGTTGGTTTCTGCCAAACATCAACATGTATCAGTGATAGATATACATATGTCTCTTCCCTCTTGTAGCCAAGTTAAAGCCCAGAGTAGAAAAGTTCGGTTCAGTTCAGTTGCTCAGTCGTGTCCGACTCTTTGCGACCCCATGAATTGCAGCACGCCAGACCTCCCTGCCCATCACCAACTCCCGGAGTTCAATCAGACTCACGCCCATCGAGTCAGTGATGCCATTCAGCCATCTCATCCTCTGTCGTCCCCTTCTCCTCCTTCCCCCAATCCCTCCCAGCATCAGAGTCTTTTCCAATGAGTCAACTCTTCGCATGAGGTGACCAAAGTACTGGAATTTCAGCTTTAGCATCATTCCTTCCAAAGATAGTGCCATAGTTAAGACACTGATGCTCTAGACAGCATCACCAACTCGGTGAGTTTGAGCAAACCACTGGAGATAGTGCAGGACAGAGGAGCATGGCGGTGTGCTACAGTCCATGGGGTCACAAAGAGTACGACACGACTTAGTGAATGAACAACAATAACAACAGTTAAGACTCCAGGAACCTGGGAAAGGAAACTAGATGAAGGTTTTAGCTAAAATGACTACAGAAGAGTTGCGTGTTCTCTCTCTAGTAGAATAAAGTGAATTTTCCCCCTAAATTAAAGTGAGATGAGCCAGCTCAACAAAAGCACTTTCCTTCTTAAAATTTTTATTTATTTATTTATTTTAAAAACCAAAACCATTTTGTATTGGGGTGTACATGGCAAATACTGTGCTACTCCAGTATTCCTGCTCACCTGGAAAATCCCATGTACAGAGGAGCATTGTGGGCTACAATTCATGGGTCGCAAGAGTCAGACACGACTTAGTGACTAAACCACCACATAGCCCATTAGCAATGTTGTGATAGTCTCTGGTGAACAGTGAAGGGACTCAGCCGTACATATACATGTATCCATTCTTCCTCAAAACTCCTCCTATCCAAGCTGGCACATAACGTTGAGCAGAGTTTCATGTGAAAATCACTTTCTTAAGTAGCTAATTTCTCTAGAGTCAGAATGAGTGAAGTTAGAATCCTGGATTGGCCCTTAGTGTGTGACGTTGGAAATTTTACCTAATTCCTCTAAAGTTCAGCGTTTTAGTGACTAAAACAGGCCTTATTATATGGTCTTCCTTCACAGGGTTGTTATGAGGGAAAGTAATGCATATCATGTGTTTAGGACTAGGGTAGGAATTATTAATTATTCCTATGAATAATTATGAATTATTATTATTAGGGTAGGACTGTTATGAATCTCTTTAGCTAAGAATTCCTAAAAGCAGAGAAACCTTAGCCACATGGTTTGCTGCTGCTGCTCCTGCTGCTAAGTCGCTTCAGTCGTGTCCGACTCTGTGCCACACGGTTTGAACCTACTGAATAAGAACGCCCAGAGGTATATTTTAAAAACCCACAGAGGGGATTTCTGTGCACCTAGAAGATTGTTCTGGAGCAGGGGATCTCAGATTTCAGCGTGCATCAGCATTACCCAGAGGGCTTGCTGGGCCTGCTCCCAGAGTTTCTGGTTCAGGACGGCTGGGGCGGGGGGGGGGGGGCCTGAGAATGTGCATTTCTGACAAACTCCCAGGTGGCTCCAATCCTGCTGGGGACCACACTTTGAGAGCTTAGTCAGCCAACTAGGCTGCTTAGAAGTTGGCTTAGTTAGACTATTGTGTCTAAGACTGAAGTGTTGTGTTTCTTCAAATCTTGCTCTTGTTCTATGTGTAAATTTACACATTTTTAGAGTGAGTAGTTGATAGCTGGCTCTGAAATTCTAATAAAAGTTATATGAAAGATTAGTATTGATTATGCCATCTATTCCATTTTACTTTCTGTTCCTAATATTAGCTTAACTATCTATTAAGATGTCAATAATTTATTCAGAGGGCTTCATAACAGAATAATGGGTCACCTGGGGGAGCTTTTAAAGAAATACCTGGGTCTTACCTCTGGAACTTCTGATTCAAAGAATATGGGGAGGGACCTGGGCACTGAGGTTTTTAAAACCTTCCAGGTAATTCCAATATGCAGCTAGGTTTAAGAATCATAGAGTGTGTAGTAGTTAAAATGATTTGCTGATCCTGTTAGGCTGGGGATTCCCAGTTGGCTCAGTGGTAAAGAATTTGCCTGCCAAGCAGGAGATGTAGATTTGATACCTGGGTGGAGAAAATCCGGTGGAGGAGGAAATGCCAACCCATTCCAGTATTCTTGCCTGGAAAATCCCATGGATGGATGCGCTTGACAGGCTATAGTCCATAGGGTAGCAAAGAATCAGACACAACTGAGTGACCTGTCACTCTGACTACAAATTGACACCCTCCCATGGCCTCTGGTAGTCTTGTTAGCAAGCTTGCCCACCAGGGCTGGAGCTACTACCCAGTCTCTTATCCATGCCACATCCACAGCACAGACTCTGCTTTTCACATAACAAAGGCTAGAGGTTGATTTTCACTGGGACAAGTAGTGACATGTCAATGGTGAATGTTAAAAATGGTATCTCTTTATCGGAATGAGTTGAAATTAAGGTACGTAAATGGGGTAGCCTATTTTAGAAGTAGTCACCTTGCTCCACAAAGAAAGTATAAGAATGTAGAGAAGCAACTAGGCTAGAGGTTAATACTCTTTCTTTAAAGTTCTGGATAATAAATCTTTTTGTGGGCGAAAAGCAAATCAAGTTATATCTATACTTCGGAGATGTGTTGTGTGTGGAGCAGCAGGAGGAAGTCATGAAAGCACCATGTACTGTCTTATCCCAACTACTCCATCCCTTCGTTTGTGTGTGATGCTCACTCCCGCAATACAGAACTGCCCTAAGCCATACATAAACAAATGAGCAAAGCTGCTCAAGTTTTTATCATTGTCATGTTCACAAAAGTATATTCATCTTTTGATTTCTTTTCAACCATTAAAAATGGGCTTCCCCGACAGGCCAGTGGTTAAGAGTCCATGCTACCACGGCAAGGGGCACAGGTTCAACCCCTGGTCAGGGAACTAACAGCCTACATGCCACAGATAAATGAATAAATAAAATCAGGAAAAGAGCCCCCCCATCCTGCCCCAAAATGTAAAAGTTAACAAGAAAAAAAATTGTTATTGTTTTAAGGTATAATTGACATGGTAATTGTTTTAGGTATGTAACATGACAATTCGATATTTGTTGATATTATTGAAACACTGCAAAATGATCACTGCAATAAGTCTAGTTAACATCCATACCACACATATAGAACTATTGAGATCTACACTCCAGGCAACTTTCAAATATACAATACAGCATTGTATTTTTGGTCACATCATTTGTGAATATTTTCTCCCATTCTGTTGGTCATCTCCTTTTCATTTTTTTAACAATTAAAAAAAATTAAAATCATTCTAAACTTGGGGTCATACAAAAAGAAGCAGTAGATCAGATCTGACTTGCAAGCAGTAGTTTGCCAGCCAGTGCTCTAGACTGAAACCTTACAAACCCCATCTCCTGCATTGCAGGCAGATCCTTTACTGTCTGAAGCACCAGGGGAGCCATTAAGGACGTCTTAGGCTAAATTCCTAACTCTTTGTTCTATGTCTAGCTGTGAATTAAGATTTTGATTGCCTGATGCCAACTAAAAGGATAACAGAGTCCAGCCAATGAAATATAGTCACTGCTGCCTTCAACAAACCTTTCATGCAGGGTGACAGTCTGTGAATCTAAAACTTTTAGAGGTCAGTTGTTCTCAACTGTGGTTGTCTGCCGGAATCATCAGAGGAGATCAAAACCCCCCATGTCTGAATCAATTACATCAGGACCCAGAAATCAGTATTTACATCTCCTCAGGTAGTGCTCACTTGGGCAGCTCGCTTGGGCAGTCCCCAGGTATTTCAGTGGATAGACAAATGTGAGAGCACTTTTATCAAGAAAGGGAAAGGACTGGGCTTCCTCAAGCTGCAGAATAGGCAATATGGTTATTTCTGTTTGCTAATAAATGTTTGTTTAGTAGTATCTTCGTATGTAGGAGAAATTGGTCTGAGCCTTACTTTCATTATAAAAGGATGACAAGGTTTCTAGGGGAATAGCTAACATGCACATACCCCTCAAGTATAGCAAACAAAGCCATCAAAAAATGAACAGGCGATGACCAATGGAAGGGGAGAAAATACTCACAAATGATGTGACCGAAAATACAGTGCTGTATTGTATATTTGAAAGTTGCCTGGAGTGTAGATCTCAAAAGTTCTATATGTGTGGTATGGATGTTAACTAGACTTATTGCAGTGATCATTTTGCAGTATTTCAATAATTTCAACAAATATCGAATTGTCATGTTATATACCTAAAACAATTACCGTGTCAATTATACCTCTATTAAAAAAATAAAATGAGCCAGATATTGCAGGTATGGAAACTTATGCATAAAAAAGGTTACACATTTCCAGGAGAGGAGCTGGAAACCTAAGTTTTTCTGATGGGACCACAGGCTGTTTACCCACTAGGGTCTGCCATGTCAAGAATGGGGACTCAAGTCTAATATTCCTCCTCACCACACTGCCTAACTTTCTGAAAGTATTGCAAGAGGCCCTAGAAACAAATCTGTTCCAATATTTTTTATTTATGAGCAGAAATAATACATCCATAGAGGTAAAATGACTTTTCTAAAATGACCAAGAGAGTTTGTGTTAGAAAGGCCATGTGAAATGAATATTTTCCCAGCTTTAAAAATAATTTTTTAAAGGATTAGGAAAAAAAAAAAAAGAAAGGCCATGTGTTAGAAATGATATCTAGTGTCTTCAAACAAAACCCAGGCAAAGGACCATTCATAGCCTGGATCTTCCAAGGTTCACACAAAGAAAGAAAAATGTAGCAATCAAATTTTTTCCTTGGGACCAAAACATGGAGACTGAGGGGAAAGAAAAACTCCTTTTAAAAAATTTGTATATATGATATTCCAAGTTGGTGATGGACAGGGAGGCCTGGCGTGCTGCGATTCATGAGGTCGCAAAGAGTGGGACACGACTGAGAGACTGAACTGAACTGAAGTGTGTCTAAATGCATTAAAGGTGAGGTGGTATTTTATACCTCCTACCATTTTTCCAGGGGCCCCCAACTGATGGTCTACAAGCCGAACCTAGATGTGCTTTGATTTCCTCTCCAGAGCTCTCCTGGCAACAACTGTCCAGAGTTAAGGGAGGGACCCCTTTTTAGTTGATACATGCATGCTCAGTTCACCACAGCCCCTAGTGGTCCCCCATTTTTGTGTAACTCAACTTTAATTATCTGTGTGACCTTGGCAAAATCTTTTCCTCTCCTTATAGGCCAGAATCTTCATCCTTTGAACTGGGATGGGGGTATTGGTTATATTGTATTTTGTTGGTCACCTGCCTCCTCTCCCTAGAAGGTAAGCTCTAGGAGGGCAGGGATTGGAGTCTGCTGTTCAATGATGTCTACCACAGCAGCCATGCCGGCAGTGTAAAGGGTGTTAAACAAACATTTAAGAAGAGAATAAATAATCCTAAAGAAAAGAACTTAGGCAAAGGGGATAGAAAAACCTTATTTTTTTTAAATTGGAGTATTGTTGCTTTGCAATATTGTGTTTGTTTCTGCTGTACAGCAAAATGGATCAGCTGTGTGTGTATATATATCCTTCTTTTTGTATTTCCTTTTCAGTTAGGTCACCACAGAGCATGGAGTAGAGTTCCCTGTGCTATGCAGTAGTTTCTCATTAGTTATCTAATTTATGTGAAAAGTGAAAGTGTTAGTTGCTCAGTCATGTCTGACTCTTTGCCACCCCGTGAAGAGTAGCCTGCCAGGCTCCTCTGTCCATGGAATTTTCCAGGCAAGAATACTGGAGTGGGTTACCATTTCCTTCCTCAGGGGATCTTCCCCACCCAGGGATTGAACCTGGATCTCCTGTATTGCAGGCAGATTCTCTACCATCTGAGTCACTAGGGTATCTAGTTTATACATAGCATCAATAGTATATATATGTCAGCCCCAATCTCCCGATTCATCCCCCCCTTCCCCACTTGGTGTCCATACGTTTGTTCTCTGTGCCTGTGTCTCTATTTCTTCTTTGCAAATAAGTTCACCTGAACCATTTCTCTAGATTCCACATATGTGTGTTAATATATGACACGTGCTTCTCTCTTCCTGACTTACTTCACTCTAGATGACCATCTCCAGGTCCATCCACATCTCTGCAAATGGCACGATTTCATTCCCTTTTATGGCTGAGTAGTATTCCATTGTATATATGTACCACATCTCCTTTATCCAGAAATGGAAAAACTAAGGCAAAGTAGCCATTCTATATCATGATGGTGATGGTTACACATTGTGTACAATTACCAAAAGTAATCAAACTGTTCACTTAGAGTTGATGTTTTTATATATGTAAATGATAACCTAAATAAAGAAGATGAAGCTAATATACATTCATAATTAAAATTAATTTTGCCAACTTCCTGATAGGTTTTCCTGACCTTGGCAATTATCGCCTTGTACTGGGGGTTATACATGTCAGGGGTGTGCTGAATGCTTTATATTTCTTATCTCATTAATTCTTGGGTGTGAGTGTGAAAGAAAGTGAAAGTGAAGTCACTCAGTCATGTCCGACTCTCTGACCTCATGGACTGTAGCCTACCACTTTCACTGTCCATGGGATTTTTCCAGGCAAGAATACTGGAGTGGCTTGCTTGTCTAAACCACTCAGGTGCATTTCCTTTGTCTTTCTATCACTGTCAATAAAATTTTACTTAGGACTAACTAGGGTTTAATTTTTAAGTGCATGAGCAGGCTGTGGCTTCACCTTCTTGCCTAGAAAGGTTACTGCTGCTGCTAAGTCGCTTCAGTTGTGTCCGACTCTATGCGACCCCATAGACGGCAGCCCACCAGGCTCCCCCGTCCCTGGGATTCTCCAGGCAAGAACACTGGAGTGGGTTGCCATTTCCTTCTCCAATGCATGAAAGTGAAAAGTGAAAGTGAAGTCGCTCAGTCGTGTCCGACTCTTAGCGACCCCATGGACTGCAGCCCACCAGGCTCCTCGGTCCACGGGATTTTCCAGGCAAGAGTACTGGAGTGGGGTGCCATTGCCTTCTCCGAGAAAGGTTACAGGATGTATTTATTAATTGCCCTAGGAAGCCAGTCATGAATAATTTATTTCGTCCTCCCAACAACTTTTGAGGAGGTTCTGTCATATTCTCACTTCCCAGATGCTGAAGCTAGAATCAAGCCCTGGTGTGTCACCAGCCAGAGTGACACAATGGGAGGCAACCGGGCAAAGATGTGATCCCAAGCAGTGTGAGCCCCTGGGGTTGTTTGCTTAATCCCCACACCAGACGGCCTCTCAACCAGTGACACAGTCAGACTGCTGAGCTGGTGTGTGTGGGAACCAGGGTGTGACCCTTGCAGAGATGACAAAAGATGATTTTCTTGATGCAGTGGGCATCTCCAGACCAGCTGGCCTCAGAAAGTGGTCAGAGCTGTGGTCTGTTCCCTGCCACGTTATCCCAGTCTGTTGTGGCAGCTGGGGTGAGATGCAACATGGGAACCTAGGAATTGGCACCGTCACTGGGCAAAAGCCCATCCGCAGGACCCCAAAGCACCTGAGGATTGAGAAAGGGGCTGTTTGACATAAGCCTCAGCTATCCTTTTCAATACTGAAAAATTTTTCAAGGTGTGTTTACCTCCTTGGTCCTTAACATTGCTGTAGAGTGGAGAGAACCTTCAGGGATTTCACTGGTANGAGGGATTGGGGGCAGGAGGAGAAGGGGACGACAGAGGATGAGATGGCTGGATGGCATCACTGACTTGATGGGCGTGAATCTGAGTGAACTCCGGGAGTTGGTGATGGACAGGGAGGCCTGGCGTGCTGCGATTCATGGGGTCGCAAAGAGTTAGACACGACTGAGCAATTGAACTTAACTGAAGTTGAAATATCTGGCTTATTTTTGGCTGTGCTGGATCTTTATTGGTGCATGCAGGCTTTGGCGGCTTCTCTCTAGTTGCGGTGCATGAGCTTCTCTTTGCAGTGGCTTCTTTCATTTTGGAGCAGGGACTCTAGGGTGTTCAGGCTTCAGTAGTTGTGGTATCTAGGCTCTGTAGTTGCATTTCCCAGGCACTAGAGCACAGCCTCAATAGTTGTGGTGCCCAGGCTTAGTCACTCCTTGGCATGTGAAATATTCCTGGATCAGGGATCAAACCCATTCTCCTGCATTGGCAAGCAGATTCTTTCCCACTGAGCCTNGTAGTTGTGGTATCTAGGCTCTGTAGTTGCATTTCCCAGGCACTAGAGCACAGCCTCAATAGTTGTGGTGCCCAGGCTTAGTCACTCCTTGGCATGTGAAATATTCCTGGATCAGGGATCAAACCCATTCTCCTGCATTGGCAAGCAGATTCTTTCCCACTGAGCCTCCAGGGAAGCCCAGTTAAATATTTTTTTAATGCATCTATATATTATTGTATAGCCAAAAAAAAAAAAAATCCTACAAATACAGAATGAATTCCCAAGATATATGAAGTGATAAAAACAAGGTTCAGAATGATGTATAGAGTATCCTACCATTTAAGTCTATCATATACATTATATATATATAATATATTTATAAGTGCATGGAATCTTAGTGGAAAGATACATAAAAACTGTTAATAATGGTTGTCTTCGGGGTGGAGAACAGGACAATTCATGGCCAGGTAGGGTGAAATACTTTGTATCCCATTACTGTGTATATGGACTACTAGATGGTCATCCTTCAAGATGGTCGTTCTCTTGTTCTCTGTTCATCCATTGCTCTACCAGACCCTGCTTCATTCATATGACTATTCACTCCTCTTAGTGAAGTCGCTCAGTCGTGTCCGACTCTTTGCGACCCCATAGACTGTAGCCTTCCAGGCTCCTCTGTCCATGGGATTTTCCAGGCAATAGTACTGGAATGGGTTGCCATTTCCTTCTCCAGGGGATCTTCCCAACCCAGGGCTCAAACCTGGGTCTCCTGCATTGTAGACAGACGTTTTACCCTCTGAGCCACCAGGGAAGTCCTCACTCCTCTTAATATAGGGCTTAATCCCTGGTAGCTGATGAGCCCACCTGATAACCCCTATGAATCATAGCCTCATTCTCCCCTTAAGTAGCAGAAACTGTTGTCACCACCCGCCTGTTGCCGGCTGCACAAAGTGGGGATGTCGCTACAGAGTTTTTGCCTCAGACATGTACGATCCTCCTTCCAATAAACTGTTGATGTCTCTGTCACTGTCACTGGGCTCCTTCTTTGATCGCAAGGCTTTCAGGCCTGCAGCTCAACAACTGATGAGTCAGCCAGAAGGCCAAAGAAACTTGTGAGTGCAGAGATGCAGGGATACAAGGCTAGGGACAGAGAGTTGGAGGAATGATTGTGCAGAGGCTGTCAACTAGCGTGTGGGGCCCTGTGGCAGCTGTCTTCCATCAGAATGACACTATCCTGTAAACCCCAGAGCCTCTTTCCACTTTAAAAGTAGCAACCCCACACTCGTGGCTCATCTGACTTGCACAGGAATGTCTGGGGAATGCAAACAGAAGACAAGGACCTGGATCATCTTCAAGATACCAACATAGCCTCCCAATGCACCAACCCTAAACAACTAGGGAGGTTGTTTAGGCTTTAGGCTTTAGGGATGGTAACTTAGAGACAGACTTATGAATTGGACATGGCCTGTTTCCCAGAAAGGTTTGGTTGGGCCCTATGGCAACAGCAAAATAATGAGTGCCCTTGGGCTTCCGGTCCCAGCTGTGGAAGGGGGCAGAGCAATGAGTCAGTGTGATGGAGCAGCAGCCATGTGTGTCTACAGGGTGTCACAACAGGGGCACGATGTTACAAAGGGCCTACCTGAGTCATGGAGAGATGCAAAATCCTCAGTTCAGGGTCCAGAAGAGCTGTGTGTGATGCACGGGCCCCCCAAGGACATCGATATTGACCAAGAAACCCACATTATTGGCCTTGAAGTTCAGGAAAGGGCTGCTGGAAATGACCAGCCCTAGTGCTGCTAGGCTAACCCAGAGGATGAGTGGGGTCACATCAGCAACAAGTGAGACGGGAACCCCACTCTCAACATGTGGACACACCCCAGGAGCAATGGTCCCAGTGCCCATGCCATGTGAACCCAAAGGCTACTTGAAGGTCACACCATTCAAGTTCAAGGCACACTGCATTAGGACTACCCATTAGGACAAAGCTTGCTTTTGTCCGGGCCGCAGGATGTAACCCAGGAGAACACATTATAAGCCGGCCCTGGGACTGGCATGTGAGTCCCTGGTGGTTTGGGTTTGCCACCTCGTGGGGAATAGGATAGAAAGGGATTTATAGATCTCACCTGTCTGTTAACTGCTCTACCAAAGACCGATAAGATAATTAATCCAGGCCCCAGCTGGAGAAAGGCACCATCATGTTAACCCTGAGGGTCTCTCTGGCACTCAGTATGGGCTCTGGGAACTGCAGGTGAAGAGACGGGATGGTACTTCCCCCCAGGACAGAAACCTCAGGCAGGGGTGGCACTATCTCAGGATAGTGCTTGTATGTTTGTTAATGGTCATAATTTTCCCTGTCTTGTGCCTGGTAGGCATACTTAGTCTGAGTGGAGGAAATCTGTTTGCAGACTGGCACAGTGGTGGCCTCCCTGGGAAATGAGCCTGCTTGCTGGGTCTATACCAGGATGCCATTGTCATTCTCCTCTGGACTTTCATGAAAACTTGAGCCGGTAACCAGCTGGCTTGAATGTTTGCCCACCTCTTAGGCTCTTGATACTCTTCAGCTGCTGTTGTCTGTATTGCATTTGTGGTGTCTGGTTGCAGTGCCCCTGTACATACCTGACCCCAGGGATATCACAGAAGAGGGGTGGACCAAGATTGTAAGGGTCCTGCAAGGTGTGCAGGAGTGGAGTGTACTGTCAAGCCATTCAGGATGGCTGTTCTCTTGCTCTCTGCTCGTCCCCTGCTTGACCAGGCCCTGCTTCAGTCACATGACTATCCAATCCTCCTAATCACAGGGCTTCATCAGTAACTGCCTGCAAGCTTGCCCCAACCCTATCTCCTGGTTTCCTTGGTAACTGATGAGCCCACCTAAAATCAATGTCCGCCCTGTCCCTCCTACCCATACATGGTAGCCTCCTTCTCCCCCAAGGAGCAAAGACTGCTGCCATGTTCTGCCTGCCATGGTGAGATGTCACTCCAGGACATTTTGCTCCAGACATGTAAGATCTCCTGTCCACCAAACTATTGATGTCCCCATCACTGTATCCAGTCTCTTTCTTCGGTCTGGAGGCTGGGAAACAACAAGCTTTCAGGCCGGTGGGGTGTGGCCCAATAACTACCTAATCAAAATAAATAAAATGTAAAGTAAGAACATGAAGAATGTTTACACAATTAGNAAACTATTGATGTCCCCATCACTGTATCCAGTCTCTTTCTTCGGTCTGGAGGCTGGGAAACAACAAGCTTTCAGGCCGGTGGGGTGTGGCCCAATAACTACCTAATCAAAATAAATAAAATGTAAAGTAAGAACATGAAGAATGTTTACACAATTAGAAAATGATGGAAAGACACATACCTATAAAACCTGGTGACCTAGATAGACTCTAGCCTAAACAGTGAATGAATGGAATAGTTCACAGAAACATGGACTTGCTGGTGCCCGTGTTAACAACGACCTTTTCAAAAGAAGCCCCAGATTTTGTTTTAATTAATGGATTGAAGTTGTTATGATTGTAACGCTTACAACTTTTTTCACTTTTCTAATCCAGTGGAAGCTATATTCACTTCCTAAGGCTGCCACAATGAAGTAGCACAAACAGAATTGTGTTGTCTTGCAGTTCTGGAGGTTAGAAGTCCAAAACCAGAGACACAGAGCCATGTGCCCCTGAAAACTGTAGTGGACCTGCTTTGCTTCCCCCTAGCTTCCAGTCGTTTAGGATTAGTAGACTTGCAACTGTTTTTTTCTCCTCTTTACAACTTTCAGTTTCAGTTTGACTTGCTGCTTTGCACTAAGTAAAACTTACCAATTTGCTCCACCCCACCGCAGTCCTAATCTGCTGCTTGACTCACTCTGCAGGAGTCCCATCCTACAGCGATCATGACCGTGACGCAGGCTCCGGGCTCCAGACTTGGGCAGATCTGCGTACTGATCCTCATCTTCACAGTGCTGCTGCAGGCTTTTGGTATGGGCGTGTTTTACATGTATCTCAGCAAGGAGCTGAAGCAGGTCAGTACAATGCAAACGATCCCTGGCTGCCACCGTTGGCTCCTCTGTGACGACTTTACAGAGGAAGAGAAGCCTCTCTTTCTCTGCCCTGCCCGGGGACCCTAACTGCTAATGCCTATCGTTACTGAGAACTGTGCAAAAGTGAATTGCAGGGACTATATGCACAAAGTATAGTTACAGAATTGGCTTGCCCAGATTCTAGCAGATGCAGGAAACGAAACTGCTGAGGTAGTTTTGTGTTTAACAGTATGTTATAATAGTAACTGCTGCCATTCCTTGAGTTTTTTCTGCTTAACATGTTAGAGTTCTTGACTCAAATTCTTGGGCAAGAGGGGAGCTGCCTCAGAGAAGGACTACATCTGCTTTTGCTTTCTGTGACACCTCTAGGAGCTAGCACAGAGCTCCCACACTTGTTGAGTGAGTAACCAACCTTCACAAATGTGGTTCTACTGGGACGCAGGATACAGTCAAGGCTTAACCCTAAGACGGGCTCTAAGTCACCTGTAATAATGCTGTGGTGTGTTCCAAATGTTGCTAGTTCCAGTGGATTTTGAAAGCAAAATTACTGAAAATAAGCCAACTTCAGCTTTTGGCTTTCTATATAGTCCCTGGTACCTCAGCTGGTAAAGAATCCACCTGCAGTGCAAGAGACCCTGGTTCGATTCCTTGGTCAGGAAGATCCCCTGGAGAAGGAATAGGCTATCATCTCCAATATTCTTGGGCTTCCCTGGTGTCTCAAATGGTAAACCATCTGCCTGCAATGTGGGAGACCTGGGTTCAATCCCTAGGTTGGGAAGATCCCCTGGAGGAGGACATGGCAACCTACTCCAGTATTCTTGCCTGGAGAATCTCCATGGGCAGAGAAGCCTGGCAAGTTACAGTCCATGGGGTCACAGAGATTCGAACATGACAGCAACTAAACACAGCACACACATACACGTATATATTTAATATNGGTTGGGAAGATCCCCTGGAGGAGGACATGGCAACCTACTCCAGTATTCTTGCCTGGAGAATCTCCATGGGCAGAGAAGCCTGGCAAGTTACAGTCCATGGGGTCACAGAGATTCGAACATGACAGCAACTAAACACAGCACACACATACACGTATATATTTAATATATTTTTTATTGGCATATAGCTGATTTACAATGTCAGTTTCTGCTGTATAGCAAAGTGAGTCAGTTATACATACCCACTCTTTTTTCAGATTCTTTTCCCATATAAGTGATTACAGAGTATTGAATAAAGTTCCCTGTGCTATATAATAGGTTCTTATTATTCATCTATTTTATGTATACTATATATTTTTACACATTTTTGTTGTTGTTCAGTCGCTCAGTCATGTCCGACTCTTTGCCCCATGGACTGCAGCATGCCAGGCCTCCCTGTCCCTCACCGTCTCCTGGAGCTTGCCCAAATTCATGTTCATTGCATTGGTGATGCCATCCAGACATCTCATCTTCTGTTGCTCTCTTCTCTTTCTGCCTTCACTCCTTCCCAGCATCAGGATCTTTTCCAGTGAGTCGGCTCTTCACATCAGATGACCAAAGTATTGGAACTTCAGTATCAGTCTTTCCAATTGTGTATGTCAGTCCCAATGTCCCAGTTTATCCCTCCCCTTGGTAACCATAAGTTTGTTTTCTGTATCTGTGACTCAACTTCTATTTTTAAAATAGATTTATTTCTACCATTTCTTTACATTCCATATATAAGTGAGATCATGTGATATTTGTTTTTCTCTGTCTGGTTTAACTTCACTCAACATAACAATCTCTAGGTTTATTGCTGCAGATGGCATTATTTTGTTCCTTTTTGTGGTTGAGTGATATTCCACTGTATACATGTACCACATCTTTATCCATTCCTCTGTTGATGGACATTATGTTACTTCCATGTCCTGACTATTGTAGATCGTGCTGCAGTGAACACTGGGGTGCATATATCCTTTGGAATTATGATTTTCTCTGGATACGTGTCCAGGAGTGAGAATGCTAGA
This sequence comes from Neotragus moschatus, assembly GCA_006410615.1. Classification (NCBI taxonomy): domain Eukaryota; kingdom Metazoa; phylum Chordata; class Mammalia; order Artiodactyla; family Bovidae; genus Neotragus; species Neotragus moschatus. Next base: position 162,513 of record SJYA01000102.1, read on the forward strand.
TTATATGTTAGCTCTATTTTTAGTTTTTTAAGGAATCTCCATACTGCTTTCCATAATGGCTGCACCAGTTTACATTCCCAGTAACAGTGTAGGATTTTCTGTGTATGTTTTGGCTGTTTGTGTATTATATAGTCAAGAACTTTGAGCTGAAAGAAATTTGGGACACCTCCATTTTATAGATGAGGCTTGAGACTGCCAGAGAAATGACTTCTCTGAGCTCAGGCAGAAATTTGGAAGCAGAACTGGACCCAGGTCTTCTGCTCAGCTCATAGGTAATGCTCCTCCCATCACAGCAGGGAGTCAGTAGGGTTAGCCTATCTCCTCCTTATGCTCAGCACAGCACCCTGATGCATGGTGGCAAGGCAACATTAAATCTGTCAGCTGGCTAGGAAATGCAAGGCTAAGGGTCTTAGGAAAATATAAATTGTGGCAAAACAGTGTTTATCTGTTAAGGAAATAAATGCCGTTTGTATATCCTGTGGAGTATAAACTTGGCTCTCACTTGGCTGGGAATTGCATTTGGAAATTAAGCAAATAAATGAGTCTACAAGTAATTATGAAAAGGATCACTACTGTTAGATGACCAGTGAAGTCGACTTTGTTATAGGGCAATTTCAAAGAGTTTGTATTTGTAAGGAAAAAAATCAACATAACCCTAACCATGTTTTTTAGTTCTATGTCTGCACAAGAGACTGGAATACCACTGCTATGTTCTCCAATTTGGAGCCAGTATATCCTAAGTTTTATTTACTTCGCAGTATAAATAGTGAATTTGTGTCTCCATATACAAGAGTTTCCCTCAATTTGCTCATATTAAAAGTTGGCCTCATTTTAAGACTGAACCAACTGGTTCTTTACTGATCTGAGTCATGCAATTATACCAGAAGCTTCAAAGCTTAACATCTTCCCACCTGCACACATTCTTTCTGACTACATATTTATATACTTCCAATGGCAGCTCAGCTGGTAAAGAATCCACCTGCAATGCAGGAGACCCCATTTTGACTCCTGGGTCAGAAAGATCCCCTGGAGAAGGGATAGGCTACCCACTACAGTATTCTTGGGCTTCCCTGCTGGCTCAGACAGTAAAGAATCTGCCTGTAATGTGGGAGACCTAGGTTCAATCCCTGGGTTGGGAAGATCTCCTGGAGGAGGGCATGGCAACCTACTCCAGTATTCTTGCCTAGAGAATCCCCACAGACAGAGGAGCCTGGTGGGCTATGGACCATGGGATCACAAAGAGTCAGGCACGACTGAACAACTAAGCACAGAAATGTTTACAAGTTTGTACACTTCTGTATAGATGCACAGAAGAATTTATTAAGAGTATCAAAAACAGAATTGAGATATTGAGCAAATACTATGTTTCAGAAACTTTAAAAATATTGTTTTATTTCATCCTCATAACAATTCTATAAAGTAAATATAATTATCCCATTTTATAGATGAGCAAACTAAGGCTCAGGGAAGTTAGATAAATGGTGAAATCCAGTTTTGAATCAAGGCATTAAATAAGTGCTCAGTAAGTTGTAATTAGCATGGAGCAGTCTCTTGAAGTTGTCACCCTCTTCATCAGAAATTTTTGCAAGGGAAAATGAATTTGAATCTCTTTGAATGACTGTGTAGAGTTCAGAAAAGCATATTCAACACAATTATTAATTTCCTAAATCAGATCACAGGTTCTACTCTGGCAAGGGAAAATTTGCAGAAGATACAGTGGGTGAGGATTATAGGGAGTATGGGTTGAATAGGGCTGAAGGATGTTGGATTGAACCCTCACAATGAAGCCTCAAGACCAGTAAGCACAAGCAATAAATATGAGCTTAGCCTCTGAAGCCTATGTCTCTGAGAAAGTTTGATAAGGGGATTACCTATTGCTGTGTCATCATAGATGGCGAAGAAAAAGGAGAAGGAACCCCCTATCCACTGGGCTCCATAAATGATCCTTTATGCTATTTGGGATTTGCAGAAACTGATTGTCAGAGACTAATGGCTGGGCAGCAGAGAGGGTCAGGACTGCCACCTTGAGGTCTCTGAGCTAGCCAGCCAGCCAGCCAGCAAAGGAGTCCACACAGCTGACCTCAAGCCCTGCCAAGGACTGGTTGTACCTGGCCTGGACAACCACAGTGTTTGTGATGGCACCACCAACAGTTGAGTGGAATCCACTTCTCAGAACCAAGGGCTCCTGGAATAGGAGTGCAGGCACCCAGTGCCATAGCTGTCTCTCCTCCTAGAAGTGTCCAAATTTTAAAAAGCACACTTATCCCCTTGCCCCCAGTATCCAGATGTGGTTAGCAAGAGAACAGTCTCAGCCTCCAAAGTACTGTAGAAAATTCTTTCTCAAAGTGTGAATGGGTGTGGAAAGGAAGTGGGGAGAGAGATTAAGCATCATTAATCATTCCTGGAATAGCCACGGCACCCCGTTGCCCATGTGTCCTTCACCGGTATTGGCCCAGGTGTGTGAAGGAAACTACCAAGTAGGAAGCTTGGGGAAGGGGTGCAGGGTGGCTGTGGCTTTCTGTTGTTCAGAAATCAATACATAAGCATAAAAATATCTAGGAGGAAAAATAAGTTGTGATCTCTAGATGATAGGATTATGGGTGCCTCTTTTTCCTTTTTATTTTTCTATATTTTATCAATTTTTGTCCTACAGATCTAAAGAAAATGACATTTTTATATAGTCTGACAAGTAAAGTAAAAAAAAATAAAGTGAATCACTCAGTCATGTTCGACTCTTTGCGACCTCATGGACTATATAGCCCATGGAATTCTCCAGGCTAGAATACTGAAGTGGGTAGCCTTTCCCTTCTGCAAGGGATCTTCCCAACCCAGGGATCAAACTCAGGTCTCCTGAGTTGCAGGCGACTTCTCTACCAGCTGAGCCACAAGGGAAGCCCAAACGATATGCAAAATTGCCCACACCCAGTCTGATCTTAACCCTATAAAAAAGAGATCCTCCAAAGGTAAACTAGGAAGTAGAATGAGGTGGATCAAGGAGGATTTTACTTGTTTTACTTTTAGAAAAATATTCTATAATTTTCTGTTTTCCAGAGTGTCTGTGTATTCTCAACATCTTCAGGCTTCATTAAATCTGGGTTAACAGTGGAGTCACACTAGCTTGTCAGACTCCCTCCCATGTCGCCTTAGGACCTTAGTTTTCAAGGCAATCCTTCCCCACCTCCTGAAAATGTTTCTGGAAAATTTCCAGAGGATCTCCAGAGGCCAGCAGTTGGTCCTGATCTGGGCTGGCCTCTGGTCTCTTCTACCCTCTCAAATTCCAATTGACTTCACAGGGGCTGTCAGCTACCCTGACTACCTGATCCCAGCACCTCTCAGCTCTGCTCTGTCCCAACCCTGACCCCACCTCCTGGCCACTTTCCAACTGCTATGATGTAAGAAGGTGAGTTGCTTTCTTCTTTCTGTGTCAGGCACATTGTTTTGTCCCAACAGGTTATGAAAGTTAGTTAAACCTTTTTTTTTTTTTTTATCTTTTGGCTGCACCCCACAGCATGTGGAATCTCAGTTCCCCAACCAGGGGTCAAACCTGTGCCCCTGCATTGGCAGCTGAGAGTCTTAACCACTGGACCACCAGGGAAATCCCAGTTAAACTTATTTATTCAGTTTCATCAAATCANCTTTTTTTTTTTTTTTAATCTTTTGGCTGCACCCCACAGCATGTGGAATCTCAGTTCCCCAACCAGGGGTCAAACCTGTGCCCCTGCATTGGCAGCTGAGAGTCTTAACCACTGGACCACCAGGGAAATCCCAGTTAAACTTATTTATTCAGTTTCATCAAATCAGTACCTGACCAAGGAATACCTAGTCTTGTTGGACTGGACAATGTCTAATAAAACTATTCTTCTGGAACTTTCCTAAAGCCTTCCTGCTAAATCCAGCTCTTTTCTCTGATCCTCCCTGCAATTTGCTAAGCATGCTCTTATATTTCTAAATTGAGTTCTTTCCTTGGAAAGGCTTTTTAAGCTCCCACAGAAATTGCAGATTACAGTTGAAGAACATGGAGGTGGGTAGGGACAAAGTAATGGTGCCTAATTTCATCTCCAGCCATAGTTTAGGTGGCCTCCACCTGTCACCCCCACTACATCTCCTAGGCAAATATTTTACTCCTGTAATCTTAAAAAGGAAGAAAGAAAAGAAGCATTTACTTAAAAGTAAATGAATGTTCTATGCCAGTGGGGAAGGAATTAAGTCAGATTTGTCACTTCTACGCTTGAGAGACCTGAGCAAATGTCCAAGGAGTATGTTGCTGACAGTACAGACCCACATGACTCTCGCCAAAAGTTCTCATCAGTATTTAAGACATTTTGATTTCGAATGAGGTTATGAGGTTGTTTTTCTATAGAAGGAAGCAGATCATTCTTACGTTTGATCTTTCCCTCAAGCTTTGAAGTCCCCTTCACTCAGATAACAGATAAAATGACTATTTTCCCACTTATTTCTCCAGAGAAAGGCATTTCAGTGGATTTGTATATAGAAATAATATCTGAACCCCAGTTGTTAAAAATAAAAAACAGGAAAAAAGATCCATCTGAACTTGCATGAACATCCTGTTTTTCTTCCTGAAGTTAATCAGTTATCATCCTGGATTGTTCCAAATGGATTGGAGTGTATGCGTGTAAGTTGTGCACGTGTGTGTGTGTGTGTGTGTGTGTGTAACATCAAGTGCAAACCTTGCAGAAAATAATATAGTCATTGTAAATATTTACCCTCAACCAGAATGAGGAAGCCTTCAAATGGTATTTCAAGTCTCTGCAGGTAAATCCCTAACTGGTATAAACTTTTAATGAGGCAAGATTCAAATATCTAATAGCAATGTAGTCCTGATTCTGCTATCCAGAGGAGCAGACATCACAACAATAGCTAGAATCTGCTAAGACAGCTGGACTATAAAGAAGGCTGAGTACCAACGAATTGATGCTTTCAAACTGTGGTGCTGGAGAAGACTGTTGAGAGTCCCTTGGGCAGCAAAGAGATCAAACCAGTCAATCCTAAAGGATATCAACCCTGAATATTCATTGGAAGGGCTGATGCTGAAGCTCCAATACTTTGACCACCTGATGTGAAAAGCTGATTCACTGGAAAAGATCCTGATGCTGGGAAGAATTGAGGGCAAGAGGAGAAGGGGGCGACAGAGGATAAGATGTCTGGATGGCATCGTGGACTCAGCGGACATGAGTTTGACCAAACTCAGGGAGAGAGTGAAAGAGGGAAGCCTGGCGTGCTGCAGTTCACGGGGTTTGCAGGAGGGGGACACAAATTGGTGACTGAGCAACAAAAACTCCAAGACAGTCAAAACTAAGATCAAGAAATAGAACATTACCTTTGTCCTAAAGGGTCTGATTAATTTGGTGGGGGGATCCTGGAATGTAAACAGACTCCACTGACTACTTTGCACCTGTGTGGGTTTCCAACTGTAGAGTGGGAGTCATACCATGTCAGAGCTGGAAGGGACCTCAGAGGTCACCACAGGGAACCAGCTTGAATTGCAAATGAAGAAGATTTTGAAGTGAAGAGGCAATTTGTTGAGCAACACACAGCTATCCAAAGGCAGGGGCCGCAAAGGCATTGTGACCCCAGATGCCTGGCCCATGCCTGTTTCCTCTCTCCCACATCCAACTGCTTACATTTATTCAAAGGATGGAAGACCCCATGCTTACTTTTACTTCAGACAATGCACTTATGCAAGGTACTAAGAGTTCTCTGAACATGTCATCGGTTTCTGTTACTTTAACTTGTAAATGAGCAAAAAGAAAAAGCACTTCTGTGTAATACTGTGTTATATCCATCTCAACCCAGATGCAGGACAAATACTTTAAAAGTGGCTTGACTTGCTTCTTGGAGGAAGATGACCATTCCTGGGACTCCAGAGATGATGAGAGTATGATCAGTCCCTGCTGGGAACTAAAGTCACGACTCCATCTGTTTGTTGAAAAGGTAGGTGAACCACAGGGTCACTTTACCAGTGGGCATAGGAGGTTCAGAGGAGAAAGAATATTTTAGAACATGAAGTCTAGAGTCCTCATTTTGTAAAGGAGAAAGTTGGAACCCAGACTGTTTAGCTGATTGTCCTCAAATTCACAGAACTAGGAAAAGGTGGGATCCACCCCACAGTGGATCCTGACCGAAGCCGGCTCTAGTGTTTATTCCTCTCTTCCAGAGAGCTTCCTCATCTAGTCTGAACATTTTATCTTACCTTGTGGAAATGAGGCACAGACAGAACAAAATGTCCAAGGTCACACACTAATAAAGGATGTGCGTGGGGTTTCTTTGTTATTCAGAAGACAAAAGAAACCAAATATTGATATTTTATATTTTTCCCACATTGTTGTTCTCTGGAATTAAGTCTTTTATTTTTGTACACATATAGAGCTGAAGAAAGAGGGAAAAGGGAAAAAAGATATACTTTGAGAAACTGAAGGTGATGGCATCTCAATTCACAGTAAATTACACATTCAGTTCAGTTCAGTTTAGTCTCTCAGTCGTATTCGACTCTTTGCGACCCCATGAATCGCAGCACGCCAGGCCTCTCTGTCCATCACCAACTCTCAGAGTTCACTCAGACTCACGCCCATCGAGTCAGTGATGCCATCCAGCCATCTCATCCTCTGTCGTCCCCTTCTCCTCCTGCCCCCAATCCCTCCCAGCATCAGAGTCTTTTCCAAAGTACACATTACAAAATATTATCTTCTGCTTGTGAAAATTGCTTACATAGGCTCTCTAGCAGAAACATTATGGTCACTAACAGTTTATTTCACTAGATGTGATTATATAATTATGCTCTGAGTGACATGACAGGGCAAACAGAGTGTATTTTCTCAGGCTGCTTTCTTACTTGTAAGATGGCATTAGTGACGTTTACCTTCTGCATATCTGGAAAGGTCAGCCAAGAATATAAATATGAAAATACCCTGTAAACTAGGATATACAATCATTCTTTAAGCAATCACTGGGGACACTCCCAGAGCAGGAGGAGGATATGTTTAAAGAAATGAATATTAGTCTACTGTCTGGTGCTCAGTGTGCCTTGCTATAGACGGTGTTATGTCGGTGGGTAGGCTCCAATTTATAGCCCTAAACAGCCCTCACAGTAAAGTCCAGACATCCCCTGCGATGCTATTTCTATGACAAATAAAATCAGACCTCCATCTAGTTGTCTTAGAAACCCATCTGCTCCATGGCTGCCCTGGAAACATAGGTGGGGCGCTCGCTGCACACAGGCAGTCCTGAAGCAGCTGGAACTCCATCGCCCCAAGTGACAAGGACCAGGAAAGACCCTGGTTTGGGAAAGGGTCCTGAGGAAGCTGAGGAGCAAGACCCCATAACCCCTGGGATCAGAGAGGGTGGCAAACCCACTGGTGGCAGAGGAGCAAAACTCAAAAGTAGAGTAGAAATCTGGAAACAGAGGAGGGGCTGGACGCTGGTACAGGAAGTGGTGAGATGAGAGAGCAGTGTGGCTGGGATTTCCTGCTCTTCCCCTCGCCTCCCCATTCTCACATCCTGCCACTAACTAGAGAAGGGAGGGCACCCAGACCAGGTGAAAGTGTAGCATAGGTGGGGGAAAGACTTCCCCATATTTCCAGCAAAGCAAAGCAAAGTGAAGTTGCTCAGTCGTGTCCAACTCTTTGTGATCCCATGGACTATAGCCTACCAGGCTCCTCTGTCCATGGGATTTTCCAGGCAATAGTCCTGGAGTGGGTTGCCATTTCCTTCTCCAGGGGATCTTCCTGACCCAGGGATCGAACCAGGTCTCCCATGTTTAGACAGACACTTTACCGCCTGAGCCACAAGGGAAGTCCATATTTCCAGGTACCATATAAACAAACAGATCATTTTCCATAAATGTTCTTTATGGACATTCCACATGTTATTAATATCTCCCCTAATTCCCAAACAGCTGTGAGGAAGGAATCCGTATTATCTTCTTTTAAAAACAAAAAAAAGAAGAAGAAGATAAATAAAAATAGTCCATATCAGTTAAGTAACTTGAGAAAAGTTTCCTGGGGCTGATAATGAACAAATTTTAATCCAGTTCATCTGCTTATATTCTAACCATTCTGGTTTTTTGTTGTGTGCTTTTGTTTTTGGCTGTGCCACGTGGCATCTTATCTCTTGGGCATCTTTTTCACCCTGTTCAGGGATTGAGCCAGTGCCCCATTCTGTGGGAGGGCAGAGTCTTAACCACTGGACAACCAGGGAAGTCTCGTTATAATCATTCTTTTTTTCTGCCTACCACACCGTAAGAATTAGCCTTTTTCTTTTCCTGCCCCTCCTTTTTTCCTTTCTGGCTCAGAAGGCCAGTGATAGGGCTAATGTGCTGAGGCCCTTGCTTTCCTTCCCACACACCAGTGTCCTTTATCTGTTATCTGTGGTCAGGGCTTTTGACAAAGGAAAATGCAGATATGGGGCTGGAGTACAGAGGAAGTTTCTGACAGTTATGTGATTAACAACAGTGAATGGAAAGGTGGGCCGGGACGGGGGACAGGACTGAATAGAGAGGAGTTTAAAGCCATGGGTGAGTCATGTCAGAGTGGGCTCACTGAATAGAAGGCCTCAAATTCATTCTTTCTTACTGGTTTTCCCCACTGGTTAGCAAGTGGGGAAAGAAAATGATGTGAGGTGTTTAGCAAGAGATGAAAGTTTGGTAAAAATTTCTTTATGGTGAGACTGTCTCAGCCACATTCTCAGAAATGAGAGAGTGACTCGGTGCTAGCAGGTCACCACTGGATGGGCTGTGCGTGTCTATGAGTGTCAGGAGAGAAAGGGAGTGTGCCCTTCAGTCTTGAGTATGTCCAATAATTTAAAGCCTCTGGAATCTAACACACGCATACATTCAGAGACACACAGTGCACTTGTACACATGCTTGCATGCAGACACACCTCCCAGAAAGCGAGGTGACATGGCCATCGCGTCTATTAGCCACAAGGAAGTCTGGGCACATTAGGCTGACCTAACTTGGAGAAAAATGACTCCTCCTTTCTGTGGAGCTCCAGGTATGGCATTTCAAAGACTTCATCCAGAAACAGAAGTCTCTCAGACAGAGGACCATCCTTTCATCAGTAGTAGGGACAGCTGCCTCCGTATTTACCCCAGCTTCCACCCTACCCCACATGTTCTTTGCTTGAACAACTTAAAGCTACCTAAGTTCATCTCTTAAATGGAGAAATTTCCTGTTAGACATCAACAAGAGGAGCCGTAGACATTCAATAATCAGTTTAAATGCTTAGGGAAATTAACAACCTTTATTCAATACTATTTGCAGATGATTTTGAGAACTTTTGAGGAAATGATTCCTACAAATCCAGGTATGATTTTTTGTTGTTTTAATTTTCTAGTGTCAGCCTCCTGATAGGGTGAGAACTTCTCTATCCTCTTGCTCTCTGCTCCCACCCAAACATCCCACCTCTGACTGATGCCGAGTAACTCAAGATGCTTGATTCTGTTTCCCTTTTGGCATTGGCATTTGAACCAAATCTGAGGCCCACCTCAGGTATGAACTTTATTTCATGGGAATTTTATTCTTCCAATGTGGATTTACCTTTCATCTCAACTTCTTCCATTCTTTGTTTTTACCTTCTAATGTGGGTAGCTTTCTGGAGCATAGCTGGGAAAAAATAAGGGGTCCAAAGTTACCCATCTTCTCTGCTTCTGAGCATGCCTCAGCTCTAAGCCTTTCTTTATGCAAAAATTTTGCTCCATCATCTCTCTCCCAGCAATCCTCCCCACCCAAAATCCTCACTCTGCAGTCCCCACACCTTTGCCATCTCCACTGACAGTCGGCCAGCTGCTCTTAACCCACATCCCCTTTCAGTGGGTCTTTCAGAGAAGACCAAGCCAGCTTCTCTGGTCCTCTTCTGGCTTCTCCCACTCTTGGATTTGCACATCTCCTTCTCATCCTCCACCCTCATCACCTCTTCAGAGAGAACTTCTCTGATCAGCTTTCTAAGAAAGTTTCCCCACATCCTGTTTTTCTGTCATACTTATTTTGTTAGTTTCCTTTGATAAGTACATGTGTATAAATCAAAATATATATGTGTATATATATATATATATATACACACATACATTCTCTGTGTTCTGATTCCCTACTACATAAAAGATCTACAAAGATTGAAAACATGTCTGTTTCTCTCACCTCTCTATACCTGGACTTACCTCTATATCTCAAGCCTAGTACATTCTCTTTTATCCCCCTGGGCCTTACCTGCACCACCTTTGGTGTGCATGTGCACGTGTGTGTGTGTGTGTGTGTGTGCCTGCATGTTTTGATTGAGGCAAAATTCACATAACATATGGTTATCCATCTTGAAGCATATGATTTGGTGACAATTCGTGCATTCACAGTGTAGTCCCACCACCATCTCTGTCTACATACAAATTCTTAATACAGATTTTGTTACTCAAGACATAAGTAAATGTAACTGATGAATTAAATGTGGTGCTTCTTCACATTTAGCCCCATTTTCACCTACCAACGGTCATACAGGCCTCCATACATGTACCACAGACTTAGAGTCCTGGAGTACACCATCCTGGCAGAGAAGAAACAATGTTTTTAAAATAGATATTTGGTTAATGATGTATTCCTACTTTTCAGCTATCCTTTCCCATTACAATCAGCTTCCTCATCCCTTGATAACCCCACCATCCTTTATTAAATATGAAGGCAAGACCTGGTCCCAGGATCTAAGTGTTCTTTCTGGTCATTTCCCCAAAGCCAAAGGCAGTAGCAGGAAGGATGAACACGCCATCTCTTTAAAATATTTGTTTATTTGGAGTCCTTGTATCTTAGTCATGGCACACGGGATCTTCCTTGCATCATGTAGAATCTTTTCCTTGCAGCACATGGACTCTCTAGTTGTGGTGCTCAGACTCAGTAGTTGTGACACATGGGCTTAGTTGCTCCATGGCATGTAAGTCCTAGTTCCCCAACCAGGGATCGAACTGCATCCCCTGCATTGCAAAGCAGATTCTCAACCACTGGACCTCCAGGGAAGTCCCTCCAACTCTTCTAATGAGGAACACCAGATCCATGGTTTACAGAAGGTGCATGTACTATTTTCAGTTCTGGGAGAAAAATATTCTTTTTTATAGTCATCCCAGCGGAGTGCAGAAATCACATACTTCTCAGTATACCAAAATGTATCCATGACACCCAAATATATATATTCATAGGCTTCTTGTCTGGGAGTTGTTTGCTATAGTCTGTAGGAAATTTCCTTTCTTCAATTTTTGCTCTTATATCTAGGCTTTTCTATATCCTTGCATTGACCTCAAATGCAAGATATTCGTAACTGGATTCCATTACCGAATGTTTTAAAGCAAAGTGTTAAAGTCTCAGAGCAGTCAAGACATTATGAATTATTTATCGCTGGAGGTTCAAAGTAAATGAACACATCAACTTTGAAAGCTGAACATTCTGAGAGTAACATGTCATTGACCATACATCCCCAAGCTGTGCTGGGTCTTCAATATAGTACAAATACCCACTATCCTGAATAAGTAACAATACCAGATAGATAACGTCTTCCTCCTATTTCTTCCTCCCCTATGGAATTTTGTCACACATTTCAGTTTCCTCTACTACTAGTCTAGATGGAGGCTGTCTATTCTCAGACCTTGATCAATTACAATTGTCTGTTTACTCACCAATCTCTAGCCCTCTCAGTTTCTAGCATCAGACCTTACTATGAGTTAGTTTAGCCTAAAGCACGGCCCATATCTTTTTGCTTCCCTGATTAAAACTGTTTAAAGTCTTCTCATGTCTGTAAAATCCAAATCTCTTAGCCTAACATTCAGATCCTCTATAGTTTAACTCCTCATTCAAGCCCCAAACTGAACTCCTCTGATGCCTGTGTCCCAGGAATGCTGTGTGCATCTTGTCTTGGGGACACTGTTCTAGATCTCTGCGAACACCCTTCTCCCATTGTTGTGGACTTTAAGCCTCTCCACCCTCCCTCATTTCAGATAATTGTCCTGCACCTCAAATGCGTTCTTGCTTTCATTTTTTTATAGTTATTTCTCCATGTTCCTAGAAGAGGACCTGGCATAGATATAATGGGCACTTTGGTTTGCTGGAGTAAGTGAATGGCGGGACCTTAGTCCAAAACTTCCTCTGGCTCAGCTTTCCAACAAATAGGAATCTTTCATCACCCTTCCTTTCTATTTTACATGGGTCAGTTTTCACTTTCTAATTTGTATCTTCCCTAAACATTGTAAGTCCCTTGGAGGCTCAGATTATACTGTCAGTGATTAATCTTTGAATGCCCCATGGAAGCACTGCCTTGTCCATGGACATATTTGTTTGGTGAAACCATACAATTGATCTTAACAACCAATGTCAGCCTTCTGAGAAGTTTTAGCTGATTTTTAAAAGAGTAACTTGTTGAATTTGTAGTCATTTAGTCTGCTCTAGAGTACTTCAGATGGTGGTCAGTAAATGTGATTTGTTTGTTGTGATCTAGTGAATCTATGATTTATGTGTTTATACTGATTATCATGACCATTATGTCATTCCATATGCCTTTTGGGAGGTCAGAGAAACTGCTGGATACCAGTTTGTGGCATCTATGGACATGTAAACCGTGGAATCCTGTAGCCACGAAGAAAGTTGAGCCATCAACCCCATCTGAGCTAGTGAATGATGTTTTGTAATTGCTGTTCCTTTAGAGTAGATAGTAGCTAGCAAAGAGGGAAAAATAATTGAAATGGTGAGAATTGGTATCAGTCTTTTTCTACATCCAGCTCAAAGTGGAAAGTTGCCATTATTTGTGCACTTTTAATGCCTGAGCAGGAGTATTTCATGTCCACAGTTTGGTTACTATTGTTGTTTAGTAAAAGTGTCAGGATCTTCACTTTATTATATTCTAGTAGAACCTTACCCCTTAGAGGCCAGTAAATTATAGCTAAAGATACCACCTGTTCCTCCTATCTAAAGTCCTTTGCGAATTAAACATAGGCTGAAGTAGACTACTCATCATACTAAAATGCAGGTTGGTTTTATGGAAACCCATATAATCAACTTTGGGAGCCCAGTCTGTTTACTATGCTTCGTTGACAAGGGCTGTGAACAACAATGTATTTGCGAAGTAGTTTGACAAGCGCTGATGATTCTTTGTTACTTCTCTTTTAGAAAAGCAATATAATCCTTACCTAGACAGAGAAAAGGGTCCTAAGAGGGTGGCTGCTCATATAACTGGAAACAGTCGGAAAAGAAGTACGTTGCCAGTTCTAGGTAAGAGAAATTATTAATATAAGGTTTAAAGGAAGGGAAGGGAAGACTTTGTTCTAAATAATTTATTTTTGTATCTGAAATGTTTATATGGCTCTCTACAAAATGGTCAGTAGTAATAAGTCTCAGATTGACTCTTTTCAGAAGCAAGATTACAAGATGAGTAGCTTAGTTACTGCCTGGCAAAACTGATCTCAAGAAAATTCTGAAATGAGGACTTAGAGTTTCCCATGCCCTCATGTTTGCTTTTCTTATTTTTAAAAGTAATTTCTCACTCTTTCATCAAATCTTTCTCCTCTGCAAATGTTCTAAATCAGTCACCTACTTTTCCAGTGAGTCACCAAACCCTCCCAGTGACATTTGCATTAGGTTGAACCACAAAAAGAAAAAATGGCCAATATTTGACCACTTTGCACTTATGGAAATGTCAGTTTCATATAGTTTAACCAAATAGGTTAATTTATTTTCAAATAGTTAACTATTTTCAAATAGTTAAACAAACAGATTAAGCCTAATTTTAACTGGAGAACAGGTATTCATATATTGCTGAAGTTAGTGTGTGAGTCTTATAATCTAAACACCCACATGGGGATCCCAGCTCCTCTTTACCAAGTTCTTCATTTTGAGGAAATCACTTAGCTCAATCAAGCTTCATTTTCTTTCTCTCTTTTTTTTTTTTAAGATTTTTTTTGATGCGGACCATTCTTAATGTCTTTAATGAATTTGTTACAATATCACCTCTGTTTTATGTTGTGTTTTTTTGGCCAAGAGGCATGTGGGATCTTAGCTCTCCATCTATCTCCATGGATGGAATCCAAACACCCTGACTTGGAAGGCAAAGTCTTAACCACTGGGCCACCAGGGAAGTCCCAAGCTTCATTTTCTTTACATAAAAAGTAGAGATAACATTTAACTCACAAAATAGTGAAGATGAATGCAAAATGCTAGTGCATTGTAAATACTCAGTAAGTAATGCTTTTATTATTCTGAGAGCTTTTGTTCTAGGTTAAAGGTATTTCATGCATCAGTTAATGAAAAGTTTGTTGGGTTTTTTTGTTGGCTGGTTGGCTTTTGTCTGGTTTTACTCTGAGCAGTTGCCTTCATGGTATTCCTGAACTGGTATTTTTGGAGGTAATTTATGTGTTCTGCCTATTTGTGAGATTGTTATTTCACTATTCCTATTTACAATTCATCAGATAATATGGTGGTTGTTTTAAACTCTTGAAAAACTAAATTTTGCACCAATCATAGAGATGAGCCCAAAGTTTAAAGGAATATCCTATCTCAATAAGGCCCATTTTCATTCACAATCTTCAGGATTTAAAGATCCAAAGATCTAAAGATCTTTAAATCTGGGCATTTTTGCCAAACCCTATACCTTGCCTTATTGCACTTGAGATGCCTGCTGCTTGGAAGGTGCTTTTGACACTGGGTTACTGAGAAAGACCAAGGAGGAATCCAAAAAGACCTTAAAAAGTAGCAGGAATTTATGAGCTCTAGGCTTGAGGAACAGACGTGTTTCTTTTGGTTTCCTTCTACATTGTCAATCTGAGCTCACCAGCACAGGAAAAGAGGTAGGGGATCTGGACTGAAATTCTTCCCAGGAGTAGACTGCTACCCTAATGAACCATTCCCATGGTACCATTCAGAGCTGAGTGTGACAGTCGAGGAACAGCAAAATAGAGGACTTCAAACAGGTCACAGTGGCACGGGCGCCTCCAGATTTCTATATGATTAAATTTAGACTCTTTGGAAGATTGCGGGAGCGTGAAGTTTTAAATTGACTTCCCTGGTGGCTCAGACAGTAAAGCGTCTGCCTACAGTGTGGGACAGTTCTAACCAAAGCATTGTCTAGCCACAGCTAACGTGAAACTCCTTGCTTTACTACAAGTTAATTTTATTTTTCTCCAAACTTCATCCCAGGCTCCAAGAATGAAAAAGCTGTGGGCCATAAAATAAAGTCCTGGGAGTCGTCAAGAAAAGGACATTCGTTCTTGAATAATTTGTACTTAAGGAATGGAGAGCTGGTTATTCTTCAAACAGGATTTTATTACATCTATTCCCAAACATACTTTCGATTTCAGGAACCTGAGGAAGTTTTGGGAACTGTTTCAACAGAAGAGAACAGAAAAAAAAGCAAACAAATGGTACAATATATTTACAAATACACAAACTATCCTGACCCTATACTGCTGATGAAAAGTGCTAGAAATAGTTGTTGGTCTAAAGATTCAGAATATGGACTCTATTCCATCTATCAAGGAGGAATATTTGAGCTTAAGGAAAATGATCGAATTTTTGTCTCTGTAACTAATGAACGATTGGTTGACCTGGATCAAGAAGCCAGTTTTTTCGGAGCCTTTTTAATTGGCTAAATGATCTATAAAGAAAAAACAGTGCCCCCAGATGACCTTTCACTTTCCAGAGTTACGTGCTTCAGTGGTGAAAGTAAGGCAGCCTGAGCAGAACAACTTCAACCAAAAGATCTACACACAAGCTTTTTTGGTATCCTGGATCCTTTACCACTTAGCTACCTGAAGTCCTTTACCACTTACCACCAGAAGTCTAGAAGATTTTCAACTTAGAAATAACTGTGTAGCAATTAACACCTCTGCTTCTTTACCATCTACTCTTGTGAAGATACAGGAAGACTGAAAGCTCACGGTCGTTGCATGCAGCGTGCGCAGGGAGTGGCCTAGGGCAGGACCTTGTGGTGGTTGTCCCGGACTCTCAACTTGGAAATAAGAGCAGGGAGTGGCCTAGGGCAGGACCTTGTGGTGGTTGTCCCGGACTCTCAACTTGGAAATAAGAGCAGGGAGTGGCCTAGGGCAGGACCTTGTGGTGGTTGTCCCGGACTTTCAACTTGGAAATAAGAGAAGTCCATTGTATTTCTCCCTTGTCTGTTGTAACTTCTCCTGGTTTATTTCTAATTTTATTTAGGTTTGAGTCTTATTTAGATCTTATTTGATTTCAGTCTTCTCCCTTTTTCTCTTGATGAGTCTAAGTAATGGTTTGTCAGTTTTGTTTATCTTCCCTCAAACCAGCTTTTAGTTTTATTGATTTTGCTGTTGTTTCCTTCATTTCTTTTTTATTTCTTCTCTGATCTTTATGATGTCTTTCCTTCTACTAACTTTAGGTGTTTATTTGTTCTTCTTTTTTCAGTTGCTTAAGGTAAAAGGTTAGGTTGTTCACTTCATGTTTTTCTCATTTGTTTTTTTTTACAGTTTGAGTTTTTTACAGTTTTTGTTTCCTGATATCTAATTTTTTCCTGATATCTATTTTTTTAAATTGGTATCTTATATAATATCTTATATTATGTATAATATATAATATCTTATATAAGCATCTCACACAGCTCAATATCAGAAAAACAAACAACCCAATAAAAAATTAGGCCGAGGACCTAAACAGACATTTCTCCAAAGAAGACACAAAGATAGCCAATAAACACAAGGAAGGATGTTCAACATAGTTCATTAGTAGAGAAATGCAAATCAAAACTACCATGAGGTACCACCTCACTCCAATCAGAATAGCCATCATCAAAAGATCTACAAACGGTAAATGCTACAGAGGATGTGGAGAAAAGGGAACCCCCCTACACTGTTGGTGGGGATGTGAATTGACAAAGCCACTATGGAGGACGTTATGGAGGTTCCTTTAAAAACTAGGAATAAATCTACCAGATGACCCAGCAATCCCGCTACTGGGAATATACCCTGAGAAAACCACAATTGACATCTACCCCAACTGCAGCACTAATTTACAATATCCAGGACATGGAAGCAACCTCGACGTCCTTTGACAGATGAATGGACGAAGAAGGTGTATGCAGGTATACGATGGAATATTACTCAGCCATAAAAAGGAACCAGTCTGAGCCAATGGTAGTGAGGTGGATGAACCTGGAGTCTGTTATACAGAGAGAAGTAAGTCAGAAAGACAAAAACAAGTACATATTAGCACACACATATGGAATCTAACCTGGAGGAAAAAAATGGCAACCCATTCCAGTATTCTTGCCTGAGAAAATCCTATGGACAGAGGAGCCTGGCAGGCCACAGTCCCTGAGACTGTAAAGAGCTGGATATGACTGAGTGACTGAACAGCATGGAATCTAGAATATTCTGGAATCTAGAATAGTACTAATGAATCTATTTACGGAGAAGAAATGGAGACGTAGATGTAGAGAATGGACTTGTAGACACAGTAGGGGAAGGAGAGAGGAGGACAAATTGAGAAAGGAGCATTAACGTTTATATATTATCGTGTGTAAAATAGATAACTAGTGAGAAGCTGCTATGTAACACAAGAGGCCTAGCCTGGCACTCTGTGATGGCCAGTAACAGTGGGATTGGGGGAAGAGGGAGGGGGTACAGATATAATTATGACCGATTGACACCGTTGTACAGCGGAGACCAACACAACATTGTGAAGCAGCTGCTGCTGCTGCTTCTACTAAGTCGCTTCAGTCATGTCCGACTCCGTGCGACCCTATAGACAGCAGCCCACCAGGCTCCCCCGTCCTGGGATTCTCCAGGCAAGAACATTGGAGTGGGTTGCCATTTCCTTCTCCAATGCATGAAAGTGAAAAGTGAAAGTGAAATCGCTCAGTCATGTCCGACCCTCAGCGACCCCATGGACTGCAGCCTTCCAGGCTCCTCCATCCATGGGATTTTCCAGGCAAGAGTACTAGAGTGGGGTGCCATTGCCTTCTTCCAATAAAATGGTAATAAAATAAAAATATGTGTTACTTTTTCAATAAAAATGACTAAAATATGTAGTTTTTGTGTATTTTGTACTTAACATTTTATAGTAACAAGATTAGTAACAAAGAACGTCTAATGTCTTTTTCATGGTATCTTTTATCTAACATGTCTTCCAGAAGAAAGAAAGAAGCTGCTCATTTTTGTACAATGTGATTAAAATATTATCAGTCCTTTCCTTTATGGTTAATGCTTTTGTTACAGATTGAATTGTGTCCCAACAAAGGATAATGTCAATGTCCTACTCCCCAGTACTTCAGAAATGTGACCTTATTTAGAAATAAGTTTGTTGCAGATATAATTAGTAAAGATGAGGTCATAGTGGAATAGGTTGGGTCCTTCACAGAATGTGACTGGTGGCCTCATTATTTAAAGAAGGAGATTTAGTAACAGAAAGACCCACAGGAAGAAGTCCTCGTGGCAGCAGAGGCAGAGATTGAAGTGATGAAGCTGCAAGCAAGGAACCCCAAGGACTGACAGTCCTCATCAGAAGCTCAGGAAACAAGAGGAGATTCCACTCAGAGCCTCAGAAATCTGCTGACACCTTGATTGTAGACTCCTGGCCTCCAGAATTGTAAGAAAACAATTTTCTGATGTTGAAAACCATCTGGTCTGTGGCACTTTGGTTCAGCAGCCCTAGGGAGTTTATACAGCTTTCCATACCACGTTGAAGAAATCTTTTTTTTTTTACTGATGTCACACAGATGTTACCATTAATATTTTTTTCTGAAATTTTGAAGTTTAGTCTTTCATAGTTTGATAGTAGGATTCAACAATAATTTAATTCATAAATGATGAAAGGATATAATTTTATCTTTTACCATATCAGTGACCAGTTGTCTAACACTGTTCAGTGGCTAGCCCACTCTTTCCCCATTGATTTTAATGTCTAACATCATACACCAAGCTCCCAGGGGGTCTGTTTCTGTGTTCACTTCCCACCCTCCCCCAACCCTGCATTGGATTGGTTGTCGGTTCTTGCACCCATTCCACCCATTTTCTAAAAATTGTGGCAAAATATAGGTTACTTAAAATTTACCGTTTAACCATCTTCGAGCATAGAGTTCAGTAGCTTTAAGTACGTTCACATTATTGTGCGATCTTCGGCACTATTCATATCCAGAATGTTTCATTATCCCAATCTAAAACTTTGTAACCATTAAGCAATAACTCTTCATTTCCCTTCCTCCAGGCTCTGGTAATCACCATACTACTTTATGAATATGACTGTCTTAGGTAGCTCATGTAAGTAGAATTATGCAGTATTTGTTCTTTTATGTTTGACTTATTTGATTTAGCATAATGTCTTCAAGGTTTAATCCATGTTGAAGCATGTGTCAGAAGTTCTTTAAAAACTATAAGTATAGTTGATTTACAATGTTGTATTAATTTTTGCTGTTCATTTCAAGACTGAATGATATTGCAGCATTGGAAAATAGATACTACATTTTGTTTATTCATGTACCTGTTGATCATACTTTCTGGCTTTAATGGTTACTATTTGCTTTTCTATAAATCTTAAGGTTCTCCTTCTTTAGTCCTTTGTTCCCAAACAACCCAGGCATTTGGGTGTTTAATTCACAAACTTTGTGCAACATAAGTACCTTTCATTGTGACATTTTAAGGCAAAATTTAGAAGGGAAAAAGTTACACTTGCATGTGCAGAATTCAGTTGACAGTTTAAATAAACATCCTGGGAAGTCTCAAATTTCATTCCAAGTACAACTGATATGTAAATTTTTGAACAGTGTGAATAATGACTGCTGCTGCTGAGTCGCTTCAGTCGCATCCGACTCTGACTCTGTGCGACCCCATAGATGGTAGCCCACCAGGCGCCCCCGTCCTTGGGATTCTCCAAGCGAGAACACTGGAGTGGGTTGCCGTTTCCTTCTCCAATGCCTGAAAGTGAAAAGGGAAAGTGAAGTCACTCAGTTGTGTCCTACCCTCAGCGACCCCATGGACTGCAGCCTTCCAGGCTCCTCCATCCATGGGATTTTCCAGGCAAGAGTACTGGAGTGGGGTGCCATTGCCTATAGCCACCCAAAAGGAAAACAGCCCATTTGACCTGAAGCAGAAGGAGATAGGAAGGAATGAAAGAAAGTAGTCAGACCTCTTAAACTTTATAGGAGAGACACATAGAGCTATTGAACTATGGATATGTGGTATTCCTCAAAACAAGGGAAGAAGGACCCCAAAGACAATTTAGAGATCATTAAGGCTTCATCTTTGGTATCAAAAGTTGGGAATATATCACTTGGATTTTGACAGACCAGACAACCCTTGCCCATGAATGTGGGGGTGGTGCCACCCAAAGCCATGGGAGCAATGCTGCCAAAGCTGTGGAGGCCAGGCCCCTGCCCAGCAGAACCCTCAGAGATGTCTGCCTCTGCCTAGATATCAAGGAGTGGAGCCATCTAGAGATGTGGGCACTCAACCCAGCAGAAGACCACAGAGAGGATGAGGTTACTGCAGAGAACCCCTGCCAGGAAAATGCCCAGTGGAGCCATGTGGATATGGCTTCTCCCATGATCCCAAGTCAGTAGAGCCCCTGGAGTGCAGTTCCAGACAGAGACAGCTACAAGCATGCAAGTTAAGCCAGTGAGGATTGCCATGTGGGTTGCCTACAGCAAAGCCATGGAGGCAGGCATACCCCAGGGTACATAGAAGGTCATTTCCATATCCTAGTGGGCCTAGCAGGGAGAGTATCTGATGAAAGGTTATTCTCAAACCTTGAGATTTGATGTTTGCTTTGTTGGGTTTGGACTTGCTGGGGGCCTGCCACCATCTTCTTTCCTATTTCTCTCTCTTTAGGCTGGGAGAGTTTGCCCTACTGCCTGTCCCACATTGCATTTTGGAAGCACATAATTTTTTTTTATTCACAGATTCACATCTGGAAAGCAATTTATCTCAGAATAAATTATGCCTTGAGTCTCATGCACATCTGATTCATGTGATATTTACATGAGACTTTAAACTTAGATTTTTTTTAGTGATGCTAGATGAAATTAAGACTTTGGAAGCTGTTGAGATGGAATGATAATCATAAGGGATTTGATTTAGGTCATACCCGAATGGTGTAGCGTTTTTCCCTACTTTCTTCAATTTAAGTCTGAATTTGGTAATAAGGAGTTCATGATCTGAGCCACAGTCAGCTCCTGATCTTGTTTTTGTTGACTGTATAGAGCTTCTCCATCTTTGGCTGCAAAGAATATAATCAGTCTGATTTCAGTGTTGACCATCTGGTGATGTCCATGTGTGGAGTCTTCTCTTGTGTTGTTGGAAGAGGGTGTTTGCTATGACTAGTGCATTTTCTTGGCAAAACTCTATTAGTCTTTGCCCTGCTTCATTCCGCATTCCAAGGCCAAATCTGCCTGTTACTCCAGGTGTTTCTTGACTTCCTACTTTTGCATTCTAGTCCCCTATAATGAAAAGGACATCTTTTTTGGGTGTTAGTTCTAAAAGGTCTTGTAGGTCTTCATAGAGCCATTCAACTTCAACTTCTTCAGCGTTTCTGGTTGGGGCATAGACTTGGATTACTGTGGACTGCAAGGAGATCCAACCAGTCCATTCTGAAGGAGATCAGCCCTGGGATTTCTTTGGAAGGAATGATGCTAAAGCTGAAATTCCAGTACTTTGGCCACCTCATGTGAAGAATTGACTCATTGGAAAAGACTCTGATGCTGGGAGGGATTGTGGGCAGGAGAAGGGAACGACCGAGGATGAGGTGGCTGGATGGCATCACTGACTCGATGGACGTGAGTCTGAGTGAACTCCGGGAGTTGGACAAGGAGGCCTGGCGTGCTGTGATTCATGGGGTCACAAAGAATTGGACATGACTGAGCGACTGAACTGAACTGAACTGAAATGGAATGATCATGTTTTGCATGCAAAATGGACATGAATTTTGGGGGACCAGAGATATAATGCTATGATTTGAATATTTACTTCCCTCCAAAATTTCATATGTAATTTTCAAAATTCATTGAAATCCTAATACCTTATATGATGGTATTAGAGCCAGGGTCTTTTGGAATTGACTAGGTCATGATGGGTCCACTCATGAATATATTAATATCCTTATCAGAAGGTTTGCAGTAGGTCCCTTACCGGTTCAGTCATGTGGGGATACAATGAGAAGTTTGTGACCCAGAAGAGGGTCTCTTTACAACCATGCTGGCACCTGGATCTTAACTTCTAGCCTCCAGAACTGTGAAAAATTAATTTATTTATAAACCACCCAATTTGTGACATTCTCTAATCAGAAGACAAAAAGTGGTTGAATGAATTGAAAAATAAAATCTGGCAATATGCTGTCTACAAGGGATTCACTTTATTTTTTATGGCCGTTTCTTTTCAAAAAATTTATATTTATTTTAATTTTTTTTGGCTCTGCTGGGTCTTTGTTGCTGTGCGCAGGGCTTTGTCTAGTTGTNAATCAGAAGACAAAAAGTGGTTGAATGAATTGAAAAATAAAATCTGGCAATATGCTGTCTACAAGGGATTCACTTTATTTTTTATGGCCGTTTCTTTTCAAAAAATTTATATTTATTTTAATTTTTTTTGGCTCTGCTGGGTCTTTGTTGCTGTGCGCAGGGCTTTGTCTAGTTGTGGTGCCCAGGCTTCTCATTGTGGTGGCTTCTCTTGTTGGACAGCACAGGCTCCAGAGCACGAGAGCATAGTTGTGGCACTTGGGTGTAGCTGCTCCAGGGCACATGGGATCTTCCTGGACCAGGGATTGAACCAGTGTCCCTTGCATTGCAAGGTGAATTCTTAACCTCTAGACTACCAAGGAAGCCCAAGGGACTCACTTCAGATTTAAAGATATACATAGATTGAAAGTGAAGAAATAGAAAAAGATATCCCATACAAAGATGACCAAAAACAGCATGGGGCTACACTTGCATCAGGCAAAATAGACTTTAAGTCAAAAATTTTCTCTAGAGACAAAGTCATTATATGCTGATAAAATTCAATTCAACAGAAAGATAGAGCAATTATATGTATATATCCAGCATCAGAACCCCTAAACGTATAAAGCAAATACCTATAGATCTGAAGGGAGAAATTGACAACAATACAATAATGATAAAGACTTTACTATTCTACTTACAATAGAGGATAGAACACCAGCAGGCAGAAAATCAATAAAAAAACAACTGACTATTGTTTGACAGAACACTGATGAAGGAAATTGAAGATGATACAAAGAAATGGAAAGTTGTCTCATGTTCTTGGATTGGAAGAATTAATACCGTCAAAACGTCCTTACTATCTAAAGCAATCTATATATTTAATGAAATCACTATCAAAATTTCCATGACTTCTACCTTATCCTATATAAAAAAATAACTTTAAAAGGATCATCTTGTTTTTTAGTTGTGAAGTCAAGTCTGACTCTTTGCAACCCCATGGACTGTAACCTTCCAGGCTCCTCTGTCCATGAGATTTTTTTCCCAAGCAAGAATACTGGAGTAGGTTGCCATTTCCTCCTAAAGGGGATCTTCCCAACCCAGGCATCAAAGCTGCATCTCCTGAATTGGCAGGTCGATTCTTTTCCACTGCACCACCAGGGAAGCCCTAAAAGGATCATAGAGCTAAACATAAGACCAAAGACTATAAAATTCTTAGAAAACATAGAGGCAAGTCTTCTCTTTTATTTGTATTTGACAATGGATTTTAGATATGGCACCAAAAGTATGAGCAACAGAAGAAAAAATAGGCAAAGTGGATTTCATCAAATTAAACACTTTTGTACATAAAAAGACACTATCAAGAAAGTGAAAAGCCAACCTACAGAATGTGAGAAAATATTTGAAAATCACATTTCTGATAAAGGACTTATAGTGGACAACAGAAACAACTCTTTCAACAACAAAAAGACAAGGCATGTGTTCTCAGTCATGTCTGACTCTTTGTGAACACATGGAATGTAGCCCGTCAGGCTCCTCTGTCCATGGAATTTTCCAGGCAAGAATACTGCAGTGGGTTGCCATTTCCTCCTCCAGGGGTTCTTCCTGACCCAGGGATCAAACCCACGTCTCTTGTGTCTCCTGCATTGGCAGGCAGATACTTTACCAGCTAAGCCTCCAGGGAAACCCTAACAAAAAGACAGATGACACAATAAAAAATTGGACAAAGATTAAAACCACAATGAGACATGAATGTATACCCATTAGGATGACTACCATAAACAACAGATAATAACAAGTGTTGGTGAGGATGTGGGTATATTGGCACCGTCACACTTTGCTGTTGGGAATTTAAAATGGTGCAGCTGATGTGAAAAAATTAGTGATTTATCTGAAAGTTTAATATAAAATTACCATATTACCCAGAAATTCCACTCATAAGTGTACTTTCAGGAGAATTGAGAACAGATACTTTTAAATGAATACTTGGACATAAAGTATTTCATGCTGCTAAGTCACTTCAGTTGTGTCTGACTCTGTGCGACCCCAGAGACGGCAGCCCACCAGGCTCCCCCGTCCCTGGGATTCTCCAGGCAAGAACACTGGAGTGGGTTGCCATTTCCTTCTCCAATGCATGAAAGTGAAAAGTGAAAGTGAAGTCGCTCAGTCGTGTCCAACTCTTAGCGACGCCATGGACTGTAGCCTACCAGGCTCCTCTGTCCATGGGATTTTCCAGGCAAAAATACTGGAGTGGGGTGCCATTTCCATCTCCAAAAATATTTCATACTTTTTCATATTTTGTAGCAGCCCTATTTACCTGGTGGCTCAGAAGTTAAAGCGTCTACCTGCAATGCAGGAGACTTGGGTTCAATACCTGGGTTGGGAAGATTCCCTGGAGAAGGAAATGGCAACCCACTCCAGTATTATTGCCTGGAGAATCCCATGGATAGAGGAGCCTGGTGGGCTACAGTCCACAGGGTCACAAAGAGTCAGACATGACTGAGCGACTTTACTTTCACTTTCAAAGGAAGAAGGAATTCAAAGGTACATTTTTATTTAAATGATTGAATAAACAAAATGTGATATGTATATATACAATGAAATATTATTCAGCCAGATATATATTGTTTAAGGTGAACATGTATGAGTCACCATAAAGAAAATCACCAGTATGAAGAAGACAACTCCAGAGTAAAGGGAGGGGAGGGAGTACAGAGGCTCTCAAGGGAGCATCAGAGGTAATAGTAATATACTATTTCTTAATCTGGACATGGGTTCACAGTGTTGGTTCTCTATAGCATAATTTTTCATACTGTATACATATATTACTAGTATTTTATAATTTAAATTTTATCTGAATGGTAATGGTAATCATGCCAAACCAGAAATTTGGAGGAAGAATATACTACTCTTTGATCCACCAATGTGTTTTTAAAAAATAATTTATTGGACTTCCCTAGTGCCAGTGGTTGAGACCCCATGCTTCTATTGCAGAGGGTATGGGTTCAATATCTGGTTAGAGATTTAAGATACCACAGACCACTCGGCATGGCCAATAAAAACAAATACAAAAACACTTTATTGGGTCTTTTGGATTACCAAAAAAAAAAAAAAAATTCACATTGGTTGTGATGAGTGAAATGTGGAAATGTATATAGAAGTTAAAAAATCCTCCCACCATGAAGATTTCAATGACCAAATTATGTGTTCCATTTTTCTACGGACACAAGTGTATGTAGTCAATATTCCAGCTTTATTAATTTTTTCCTTTATAAATGAGAATATATGTGTATATATATATATATATATATGCACACATGTATGTGTGTGTGTATATAAAACTCAGCAACTCATTTATTTAACAGTATTTGTGGGCTTCCCAGGTGGTGCAGTGGTAAAGAATCCACCTGCCAATGAAGGAGTCACAGGAGATGTGGGTTCAACCCCTGGGTCGGGAAGATCTCCTGGAAGAGGAAATGGCAACCCACTTCAGTATTCTTGCCTGGAAAATGCCATGGACAGAGGAGCTGGTGGGCTACAGTCCAGGGGATCACAGAGAGTCAGATTCAGCGGAGTGCACATGTACACACACACACACACATACACACACTGTAAAAAACATTCAGGCCTAATTGATTCTTAAATACTGCATAATACCTCACTGAATGACCAGATCCTAATTTAGTCCACCATCAGTTCATTCCCAATTGTCACTACAAGAATTGCTATTAATACAATGAACTTCTTTGCCCTTGGTCCTAAATTGGGATTATAAACTGATTTAACATTTTAGATGCTAAAAATAACTGATTACTTTTTAAATCTTTTGCTGCAGTTTATAGACTGGGCAGCAGAAACAATAGCGCAGTGCTCCTCATGGCATCATTAGAAAGGGATATGGATGACCACTTTTCTGGTTTGCCAACCTGGTGAGTGAAAACTATCTGATTTGTGTGTAAAGCACCAGCACTCTTTATTATGGTCAGTGAAAGTGAACTCATTGCTTCTCAGTACCTTCTGGGGAACATTTAGAAATGCTGATGCCTGGGCTTCACCACAGACCTACTGAATCAGCATTTTTGGAGAAGGGCCCAGGATACTACAGGCCCAGGATACCACAGTGTCTGTGTTTTAATTTCCCCAAGTGACTCTGATACAGCTAGTTGAGCACAGGTCCATCAACAGACAATTAGAAATCATGAATAGAGCCTCTATCTAGAATTGAGAAAACTGAATTTCAAAAGCTGTGAGTTATTAATTGTTTAAGAAAACAATGTACCCAGATAGTGATTATGGTTTGAAATTCCAAAATTCAATTTATATGCAACTTTTTAATTCCATGAATTCTTTGAAATAAGGGATACCTACACGTATCTTTCTCAGCTTTACAGGTAAAATCCAAGATAGGAGGCAGCTATAAAGTGGATATTTTAGAATGACAGTTTCCTGGCCAACTGAGAATCTCTTCTTAAAGAAAGTACAAATACTGAATACCTGACTATTTGAAAATGAAATAAAATCAGGGGTGTTCTGGCCCATCATTGTTGGACTCTGTCCCATGAAACTTCCTCACTTGAAGAATAAAGGAAAAAACTACTACTTCAGTTTCTATTAGGATGTATCTGGGCAGAACAAGGCAAGTGGTTTTTAGATAGTCACCCTAGAAGAGAGGCCAGCTCAGCTGTGTGAGAGGTGTCTGAAGAGACTGGAGCGGTAAGGCAGAGCCCTTCTTTCCTCTTCTTGAGACCAAAGAGATTCATGTTGATGTATGGCAAAACCAATACAATATTGTAAAGTAATTAGCCTCCAATTAAAATAAATAAATTCATATTAAAAAAAAGAAAGAGAAGCCAGAGGGGCCCCTTTATTGTCACATTCCAGGAGCAGCCACCAGGTGGCGAGATTCTCCCATTTTCCTCAAAGATCGAAATGTTTAAAAGCGGCAAAGATTAAATGACTTCAAATGACTTCAGATTCTCTACCTGGATAAAACTTAAAGTGAAGGGGGCAAGAAGGCCCTCGATGTCTCAGATAAGAACATCTACCTTGCATGGGGAGTTGTGAGGAAATGTTTAATATATGTGAAGCCCTGAGAACCTGCCTAGCTGGTTTTAGGGACTCAGTAAGCTCCTTTTGCTGCTGCTGCTGCTTCTAAGTCGCTTCAATCGTGGCCGATCCCATAGACCGCAGTCCACCAGGCTCCCCGTCCCTGGGATTCTCCAGGCGAAAACAATGGAGTGGGTTGCCATTTCCTTCTCCAATGCATGAAAGTGAAAAGGGAAAGGGAAGTCGCTCAGTCGTATCTGACTCTTAGCGACCCCATGGACTGCAGCCTACCAGGCTCCTCAGCCCATGGGATTTTCCAGGCAAAAGTACTGCAGTGGGCTGCCATTGCCTTCTCCGAAGCTCCTTTTAAAGTATGTTAAGTGAAAAATAAGAAAACGTCTAGGATTATAAACTCACGATAATTGTTTTTGTGCTGAATTCCAGTGTAGGTTTCTGTTTATTCTTCAAATCCTCTACAAAGCATATCTATGTCAAAATTAAAATGACCTAGATAAAATAGATACGTAAGTGTTACAGAAAACAGGGTTTAAATACTTCCTCTTTTGAGTGAAAATCAATCAATATACAAAAGCCCAAGTTTATGTACCACATAAATTCAAGAGATGACCGAAGAGTCTTTATTTTTAAAAGAGATTCGTCACAGACTTCCTTAAAAGCTAAGTTTTCTTTCTATCTTAATAAGTTGATTCCATTTGTTGAATTTGCTTCTGACTGCTCTGTAAAATGAACTGAAGGTATCCTCAGAATACATTGTGAGGTTGATGATTTGGTTTCTGCATCCTTTGCTTCCCCTGTTGTAGGTTTTCCCCTTTCCTCTAAGCTTCCCATGCTTCTGTCTCCAGACCCTCTCCAGGAGGGGTGCAGCAAGTGGATGGAGACTGAGAGACAATACAGCACAAAAGCCCTTCACCCTCAGGACTGGAAAGTGAAGTGTGAGTCAGATGTAGTGCTGTTTGTACTTGGGCAGCCTTCACACTGGGGCCAGCTTTCACTCTAGGAAGATGATAAAAAAGAGAAAAAGGGAGCATTTATTGAGCGCTTTCTCTATTTTGGGTACTCTTGTTTGCATGCTCACTTATTTCCTTTAGAACCCTTGTGATGGAAGGGTGGGGATAATCAACCATTTACATATGAAGAAACAGATCACAGAGCTAAACAGCAAGGCTGTGACCTTAGGTTGGTCTGATTCCACAGCTCAAGTGTTGAACTGCCGTGGGGTTGGGTTATGTTAGAACAGAAGGAGTTAGGAGAAGATGAGCCTTTCTGTGTAATTCTGGGAAACAAACAAACAAAAATAGTGTTAGCAGAGTTCCACCAGCTCGACTATGAACATAACCTCCTTCTGTGACACTTGCCCCAAAACATAAACAGAGTCCTTTGATACTACCTCATCTAAAATAGTCTGTTTTGTGCAATGTACTAGCATACATACATTGGTGTCAGATCTGATTTTCCATATTTTTATGCTAAAGAGATAATTATTTTATTATTCTTTGTGATAATGCAATATGAAGTCATAGTCACCACATTTTGGGGACTTAAAAATGTGTCCAAACAAAAAAGAATTAAAGCACTTATTTGACATACACAGCATAGAGAAGAGGCTTTGTAACAAACTGAAAATATTTCCTGCTAGTAAAGCTGGGACAATAAGAACAAAACTGCTCTACCAAAAACTGCTTGTCATATTTTGCTTTGACAGTAAGGAATGCTGAATTAAGTAACAAGTCACCTGAAAATGTGAGTGAAACAATGATTAAAAAAGTTATCTCATAAAAATTTTTCTGTATTTATTGAGAGACTTCATTATTTTAATAAAATCTCTGGTGCAAATTTTAAAGTGATTGATTTACCAGCTAGCATGTAATCTATGGTCTTCCTTGTTGGCTAAGTGGTAAAGAATCCACCTGTCAGTGCAGAAGATGTGGGTTCAATCCCTAGGCTGGAAAGATTCCCTAAAGAAGGAAATGGCAACCTACTCTAGTATTCTTGCCTCGGAAATCCTGTGGACAGAAGAGCCTGGTGGGCCACAGTCCACTGGGTTGCAAAAGTGTTGGACACCACTAAGTGACAGGGCCCAACCATTATAAAGAATATACACATTTAGGCTTGTCCTAAAAGTATAAAACATTCTGGCTTATTCATTAGGTTGGCCTAGGCAGCCGAGAGGAGCAATCCCAAGTCCAAGGAGCGGCGGCTGTGTGGGCACAGGAGGGCTGAGAGGAGCTATTCCATGTTCAAGGTCAGGAGGGGCGGAAGTGAGGAGATACCCCTCGTCCAAGGTAAGGAGGAGCGGCTGCGCTTTGCTGGAGTAGCTGTGAAGAGATACCCCACATCCAAGGTAAGAGAAACCCAAGTAAGATGGTAGGTGTTGCAAGAGGGCATCAGAGAGCAGACACACTGAAACCACACTCACAGAAAACTAGCCAATCTGATCACACGGACCACAGCCTTGTCTAACTTAACGAAACCAAGCCATGCCNATTGGGAAACATTTAAATTGAGATTGTTGGTTGTTTTTGTTTTGTTTTGTTTTCCCTGAAGATCTAGTTGTCAAATATTTACCAGCACACTGTGGCTCCAGCAGTGATTACTACATTTCACATACGTATCTCTGTTTTATAACCACATAAAAGAGAATCCCAGTACTGATCTGGGCATTGCCAATACATTATCAGTTTGAAATGAATCTGTCATCTGAAATAGTCAGTTAAATCCCCCTTGTAATGAAGTAGCCTGTGTTTTAAGTTTTAAGCTTATGATTTGCACAAGATTTTTCCTAAGTAAATGTTTTCCTTAGATAGAACTTACAGATGAAATAAATGGAAGCAAAATATCTTCCCCTAAACTATCTGAAACTACAAGCATATTTATGTTTTATAATTTATGTAAACTACTCATGTGTGAATAAAGCAGAACATAGCTATCGATGTACAAGGATCAAGTGATCTAAATTCTCACTTTGTTCTGGAATGAGTATGCACTAGAAAGTCCTAGGTTTAGAGAGCACTACCTAAATAAAAAGTGCCTTCATTCATTTGAACAAGCATTTATTAGGAATCTAGTAAGTCCCAGGCAACAACGACTTACAAAAGACCTGGGCCCTGCTCACATAAGCCTTACAATCTAAGAGGGAGAGAAATGTTAAATAAATGCATAAATGAATACAAATTTAGCAGTAGAACAGTAGGAAAGAAGTAGAAATCTTTTTAAGCGTGGGGAACTAATCCAACTGGGTTGCCGAGAGTAAGAGGGAAAGAGCTCCAAGTTAGAATCTGTATTCTGGGGAAATCTGTTTTCTAAGAGATCCTGGGAAAACTTGCCAGCCATTGTGGCCTCAAAAATAATGGGGAACCATTTGAAGGGTTTTAAGCACAGGAGTGCCAGGATTAGATTTGTATTTTCAAAAGATTGCTAGCTGAAGAGGCAAAACGATCTTGGCATGGGAAGAATAAACAGAGAGAGAACAGTCCTTTGGCTATTATAGCAATCTTAATGGGGTCGAGGGGCTCAGACTTGGGCATTAATGGAGGATATGATAAGAAGTGGCTGAAGCACATCTGAACTGACAGGGCTGCCCATGAAACACTTTAGCTGCCTTCAAGGAGCTTATAATATAATTGAAGAGGCAAGTCACGGATGTAAAATCACAGAAACAGTGTATAATTAGGAAATAAACTAGAAAGTTCAAATTGTGAGGGACACAGGAACTGAGAGCAAGAAGGGGGTCAGGATTCCATGGTTTGGATTTGCAGAGAGAAGCCAGAGGTGAGAGGTGGCAAGAGGTAGGGCAGTGAGGGGAGGGGCAGGGCTGGCACAGTGGAATGAAGAACGAATCTTATTAGATATGTAGGGTAAGGCCAAATGACGAGCTCTTGAGAAGGTCAGAGTTTGAAAGACTTGATGTGAGATGAAAATGAGTCACTAGAAACATTTTACAGGAAGGATGCCAAATGAAAGTAAGCTTTAAAGTTTAGTTAAGTCACTCAGTCGTGTCCGACTCTTTGCAACCCCATGGACTGTAGCCTGCCAGGCTCCTCCATCCATGGGATTCTCCAGGCAAGAATACTGGCGTGGGTCACCATTTCCTTCTCCAGGAGATCTTCCCGACCCAGGAATAGAAGCCGGGTCTCCCACATTGTAGGCAGATGCTTTACCATCTGAGCCACCAGGGAAGCCCTTATTAAAGAAGTCTAGTCTTACCAAATTCTGGTAGTTAATTAGACTGAGAGCTTGCCACCTACATGGTTGTTGAGTGGGGACTGCACTTAGGTGTTGATGGTAGAGATTGGAGGTGAGGCCTAGGAAATAACATAAGCAGAACACCCTTCAACATAAATTGCAGCAACATTTTTTTGGATCTGTCTCCTATAGTAAAGGAAAAAAAGCAAATACAAACAAATGAGACCTCATTAAACTTAAGTCTTTTGCACAGCAAAGGAAGCCATTGACAAAATGAAAAGACAGCCTACTGAATGAGAGAAAGTATTTGCAAATGATATGTCAGATAAGGGATTAATATCCAACATATATAAACAGCTCATGCACCTCAACCCCAAAAAAACAAACTCAGTTGAGAAATCAGTAGACAATCCAAATAGACATTTTTCCACAGAGGAAATACAGATGGCCAACAGGCACATGAAAAGATGCTCAACATTGCTAATTGTCAGGGAAGTGAAAATCAAAACTATAATGAGGCATTGATTCACACCTGTCAGAATAACCCTATTGTGAAAATGAACACAAGTAACAAATGTTGGCGAGGATGTGGAATAAAGGTAATCTTTGTACACTGATGGTGAAAGTGTAAGGTGGTGTAACCACTGTTGTGGAAATCAGTATGGAGGTTTCTCAAAAAGCTAAAAACAGAGCTACCATGTGACTCAGCAACTCCACTCCTGGCTATATCTCTGAAAAACAAATACTAACTCAAAAAGATATAGGCACCCCAGTGATTATAGCAGCTTTATTTATAATTCCCAAGATATGGAAGAAACAAGTGACCACCAACAGATGAATAAATAAAGATTTGGTGTGCGTGTGTATATACACACACATATCTGTAATGGAATACTACTCAGACATTAAAAAACAAAAATAAAATTTTCCCATTTGCAGCAACATGGATGGACTTGGAGGACATTACGTTAAGTGAAATAAATCAGACAGACAGAGACAAATACTGTATGATATCACTTACATGTAGAATCTAAAAAACACAACAAACTACAGCAAATACAGTACATATAAGGAAACAGAAGCAGACTTACAGATATAGAGAACAAACTAGTGGGCAACGTAGGGGTGAGGGAATCGAGGTACAAACTATTGGGTATAATTATAAAAATTATCAAGGATGTATTTTACCACCCAGGGAATATAGCCAATATTTTGTAATAACTGTAAATGGAAAGTAACCTTTACAAGTTATATAAAATTTTTTTTAAATGGAGATGAGGGATGGATATTAGGAACACTCAGTGGGTTGGAGATGATGAATTTGCTTTGGACATAAAATGAGCTTGAAGTGGTGATGAGCTCTCCAGTTATAAATGTCCGGTAGGCAGTACAGACTGAGTGGTTTTTATCTGTGTTCTGCACGGCTTACACTTCCAGGTTGTCTTTCCTCATTAGCGTTCTCAAAAGTAATGTTCCGTGATTTGTACAAAGGAAACATTCGGCTTTCTAAAGCACCTGGCAAGACTTTACATAATGAAATATCTTGATACATTATCTTAATAGCACATTAAATAATATCTTGACATAATAAAATCTAATTACCCAGATGGTCATTTTTTTTTTTGGTATTCTTTACTGGTCTTAATAAGTAATTATGGATTTTTAGAAAATTAGAACTAGAGGTAGACTCCTATTTTAGTGATTTTGGTGAGATAATTTATAGTATTTCAGTTCAGTTCAGTCACTCAGCCGTGTCCGACTCTTTGCGACCCCATGAATTGCAGTACACCAGGCCTCCCTGTCCATCACCAACTCCCAGAGTTCTCTCAGACTCATGTCCATCGAGTTGGTGATGCCATCCAGCCATCTCATCCTCTGTCATCCCCTTCTCCTCCTACCCCCAGTCCCTCCCAGCATCAGAGTCTTTTCCAATGAGTCAACTCTTCGCATGAGGTGGCCAAAGTACTGGAGTTTCAGCATTTTTTTTTTTTTTTTTTAGCGTCAGTCCTTCCAATGAACACCCAGGACTGATCTCCTTTAGGATGGACTGGATGGATCTCCTTGCAGTCCAAGGAACTCTCAAGAGTGTTCTCTAACACCATAGTTCAAAAGCATCAATTCTTCAGTGCTCAGCTTATAGTATTTAGCCTTCATTAAAATGAATATATATTGTAATCTATAGCAAACAGTTTCAAGATATACTGTTTATTTTTATAAAGAAACATATATTCATGTTTCACAAATCTTATCTAGTTTATTAGCAATCTACCTTTTTGTCAGAGATTAATGTTCTCTTTATCCCTCCATCCTCCTACCCCTCAACACTCCTAAAATAAACTGCCACCCAAATATCAATAGATTATTTTGTAGAAAGCCTAGAATTTCAAAGATTCAAACACTACAAATAACAAACACCAAAAAAAAGTCTTTGCTTCAGAGATTAGCTTCAGAGAAGACAACAATTATTGAAGGCATCTGCTAAGAGGATTTTTAATTTAATGGAATTTGTTGTAACTCAATCAGAATAGCACAATTGCTGTGCACCATCTGTTGAAGCTTTGAAACTGCCTCGGATGTTACAGTCATATCCATTAAAATGGAATACTACTTTTTACAAACTTTCCTTCCTCCCATTTATTTTCCAGTGCTTTCAGAATCATTAGAAGATGAATTGACAAGGAAAAAAATCTCAAGAGTCAAAAGGACAACTCAACAGGAAAAAAAACCTAATAACCTGATTTTCAAATGGGCAGAGTACTCAAATAGACATTTCTCCAAAGAATATATACAAATATCCAATAAGTATGTGAAGAAGTGCT
Source organism: Neotragus moschatus (assembly GCA_006410615.1). Classification (NCBI taxonomy): domain Eukaryota; kingdom Metazoa; phylum Chordata; class Mammalia; order Artiodactyla; family Bovidae; genus Neotragus; species Neotragus moschatus. The sequence continues at coordinate 197,003 of SJYA01000102.1, forward strand.
TAGCATCACTAATTGCTGCTGCTGCTGCTAAGTCACTTCAGTCGTGTCCAACTCTGTGTGACCCAATAGATGACAGCCCAATATACCACTTCATACTCATTAGGATGACTTTACAAGACAGAAAAATAAACAACAGGAAAAAAAACAGGGGATAGATATTGTCAAGGATGTAAAGAAATTGGAATCCCTGTGCACTGCTGGTGGGAATGTAAATAAGGCCACTGCCGTGGAAAACCATATGGCAGTTCCTCAAAAAATGAAATATAGAGTTACCATGTGACCCAGCGATTCCAATTCTGGGTATATACCTGAAATAATTGAAAGCAGGAAAGCAAACAGATGTTTGTATATCAATGTTCATAGCAGCATTATTCACAAGAACCAAAAGGTGGAAGTAATTCAAGTGTCTATTGGTGGGTGGACAGATAAGCAAAATGTGGTCTGTATACACAGAGTGAAGTATTACTCAGGAAAGAAGAAGATTCTGGCACAAGCTACAACATAGACAAACCATGAGGACGCGACGCAAAATAAACCAGTCATGAAAGAACCAACACTGGCAAGGGGTAACTAGAGTAGTCAGAATCAGAGACAGAAAACAGGCTGTGGTTGCTTGCCAGGGCTGGGAAGAGAACACTCTTCTTCTTCTTAAACTGTCATTTCATCTTTATGTTATTCTGTTCTGTACCTGTCAACATATAAAATGCAATATTATTTATAATAGTAAAAGATTATTAAAAACATACAAGCAAAAACAATAAAATGTTGGTTGAATAATCCTAAGGTACATCTTCATAATGGAAACTATGTAATTTTCTCAAGATGGAGTACTACAAAAACATCCAAGAACAAAATATTGGTATTAGAGAACTCCAGGATACTGGGTTACGTTAAAAGTGAAGAGAGTGGACAGTGTAATAGTATATTACCCTTTATGTAAGCTTTGTACACACACATACATATTTACAGAAGCACACAGGATAGGTAAACCAGAGGCTAAATGCCTTTTAATGATGTCAGTTGAGGAGTATGAAGAAGTTATAATATGTTGCTGAATATTCTTTGGCTTATCATTTTAAATTTAAGACCATGCTTTGTTTTAAAATTTTAATTGTCAAACCACATGTCAAATTTTAAATAATTCCTAAAATTAAAAGTAACTAAAACAAATCTAACTGAGTCAAATTTGTCACTTAACCACACATAAAAAAGCATTATTTCAATTAATCTTAGGGCACATAGTTGTACACATTTGTAGACTCATGCATATGTGCTCAGTTTTGTCCAACTCTTTGCAACCCTATGGACTATAGCCTGCCAGCCTCCTCTGTCCTTGGAATTTTTCAGGAAAGAATACTAGAGTGGATTGTCATGCCCTTCTTTAGGGGATCTTCCCAACGCAGGGATCAAACCCACATTTCTTTGTCTCCTACATTGATAGGCAGGTTCTTTACCACTAGTCCCACCTGGGAAGCCCTATACACACGTTTAGTGGGGCATATTTTAAGGACAAAGAGAACTGCAAGAAAAATCTCAAGCTTTATTTGCCAAGTTTACTATTAACAGTTGTGCCAGTGTTATTAGTCTGAAATCATTTAATGCATATTACAACATAAATAATCATGCTTATGTTGTTAGAAGCCAGGATATTCAGTAGGAATATAAAACCAAGTACATTAAGTAAATAATCAGAAGTTGAATTGAAATATCTCTAAAACTAATGACTTAATATTTTGTATGGGAATAATTTCAAACAAAGAAAAATTGCAAGAATAATACAAAGAAGTCATTCTACCCCTTCCCTGGATTCATTTATTATTCATATTTTTCCCCATTTGCTTTATCATTGGAGAAGGCAATGGCAACCCACTCCAGTACTCTCGCCTGGGAATTCCCGTGGGTGGAGGAGCCTGGTGGGCTGCAGTCCATGGGGTCGTGAAGAGTCGGAGACGACTGAGCGACTTCACTTTCACTTTTCACTTTCATGCACTGGAGAAGGAAATGGCAACCCACTTCAGTGTTCTTGCCTGGAGAATCCCAGGGACAGAGGAGCCTGGTGGGCTGCCGTCTATGGGATCACACAGAATCGGACACAACTGACATGACTTAGCAGCAGCAGCAGCTTTATCATTGTCTCTGTTTATCTGCTGCTGCTGTTTAGTTGCTAAGTTGTATCTGACTCTTTGCAACCCCTTGGACCGCAGCCCAACAGGCTCCACTGTCCATGAGATTTCCCAGGCAAGAATACTGGAGTGGGTTACCATTTCCTCCTCCAGGGGATCTTCCCAACCCAGGGATCAAATCTAAGTCTTCTGCTTGGCAGACAGATTCTTTACCATTGAGCCACGTAGGAAATTCTCTGTTTATCTACCCACGTGTAATTATTATTCTAAAACAGAAGCATGGATCATGGTTAAGTGTATATTTTTAAGAATATTTTCTTTCACATAGTTATCAATTCCAGTAAACTTAACATTGATTCAATACTTCTATCTAATCTATCATCCATATTCTAAGTTTGTCACTTAACCCAATATTGTCCTTTATAGAAGTTTTTATCCTCCAGTTTAGGATCCAGTCTAGGATAGAAATTACAGTTAGCTATTACATCTCTTTGGTTTTCTTTTGTCTGGAACATTTTCCCAGTCTTTCTTTATCATATATAACATTGACAGTTTGGGAAAGAATTTTAAAAATAGAATATTCCTCATTTTGAGTCTGTCTGATGTTTCCTTGTGATTAGTTTGAGATTGTGCATTCCTAGCTGGAATACCATGTAAGGGACTTTGTGTCTTTTACAAAGCCTCTCGTGATGCTACTTATGATCACTTGCTAAGAGTGTGTCTGATTTATCTACTGTATTATCATCATCTCATGACACTTTCAAAAAACATTTATCCTAGCTCTGTTGATAGACAGGGTTTAGGCCATAATATTATAGGAGCTATAACCATCCCTACTGCCCAAACTTAAGTTTCTAAATGCCATTCCCCACTATAAGGTAGCAGGAATTCTTAGAGAAATAGCTGCTCCCAGGTCTAGAATAGGGAACTTACATGGTAAGTTGCTTACAAGCGGTGTTTTACTGTGCCACACATTTTGGCAAGGAAATGTGGCAAGACTTTTTCAAAGTCTAAGCAAGTCATGTCAGAGGCCCTTGAGTCAGCTTGAAAGGGATCTCATTAGCCAAAGATAGGATAATTTAAGCATCAAAAAGAAAAAAATAAAAACACTGTAATTTGGACTGCTCCTCACTGAATATATGAAAATCTAGTTGTAAATGAATGAATCAGTTTCAATAGTATCCCCTGTTTTTTTTTTTTCATCATCACACAATTCAGATTTGTCTTTATTTTAGAAAATAATTAAATGCAGTTAAAATCTGGCTATTTTGGCCAACATGCCAAATTTTTGTTATAACGATTTTTAAGAAGAATTTCACCTATTTATTAGCTATGGCTTTTACACTCAGTAGCTTAGAAATATGTCCCCACAATCTTTTCCTTATTCTTATTCTTAGGCTATAGCCTCCTGTGGTATTTTTATTTATCCCACTGTTTTCTCCCCCTAGAGATCTGTCTGCACAGAGAAGACTACTGATAATGTAGAGTGCATGCTAAGTCACTTCAGTAATGTCCAGCTCTTTGTGATCTCATGGACTGGAGCTCACCAGGCTCCTCTGTCCAGGAGGTTCTCCAGGCAAGGATACTGGAGTGGGCAGCCATGCTCTCCCGCAGGAGATCTTCCTGACCCAGAGATGGAACCCACGTCTCTTAACCTGCTGCATTGGCAGATGGGTTCTTTACCACTAGTGCCATATGGAAAACCCAATAATATAGGGTAGGAAGCGTTAAAGTCTCATTTTGATGGCTTCTCTTCTTGCAGAGCATGGGCTATTGAGGGCAGGGACTTCAGTAGCTGCCCCCTGGCATGCGGGATCCTAGTTTCCAGACCGGGGATTGAAACTGAATCCCCTGCATTGGCAAGCAGATTCTTAACCACTGGGACCACCAGGCAGTCCCTCATATTTTTCTAAAATAATCATTGTAATAGATCTTTGCTCCAACATCTGTAACATAGCAGTAGTAACCCATGTAGCATTTTCCAGTAAGTTGCCTGTACTAAACTTCCAGTCTCTCTGTGTGTGGCATCTTTCATGCACATATGCATACATCCAGCCTTAAATTTTTGTGGACTTTAAAGCATTAACGATTTAGTCGGTAGAGGTAATATAAACCATCTGTCAAAGGCATATGCGAAGGCACTAAAATGCTTCGGGAAAGCTGTCTCTCATACAAAGTCAACTTAGGCCACGGGTAAATGAGTGTGAATAGGCGTGGTCAGCGAAGCCACTTAATATGAGACCGTGTTTGGGAGGAATCTCTCGACTCCTTCGTGGAGCTGGACTGAGGCCCTGAGGCCAGAAGTGAAAGAGAGCTGGCGGCGGACCTCAGCGGGGTGAGCAGCGCTGCAAAGTAGGAGGAGCTGGTCGCTGGCCGCGGTGCTGAACACGCTTATAAGCTGCCCCCAGGTTGGCTCGCTGGAAGAGGCTCAGCGGGTTAGTGAGTTAGAGAGCAGCCTCCAGCTTCGCTCCTTAGTTTGCGGCTTCCTGGCCCGAGCAGAGGACACAGTGATTGCGTCCAGAGAGAGTCACCTGGAGAGTGTAGAGGCAGCCTCCAACCCATACCCACGAAGCGCAGCTCCTGCCCCTCGATAGCAGTAACAGCAACGCTGCTGCCTATATTTATGTATTAAGCTACAACTTTGTTCCCAACACTCTTGACATCCATTTTCAGTGGTTTTCACAACGTCCTCAAAATGTGAAGCAAAAAGTTTGATGATTTACCCAAAGACTAATCTTTCTTATCCATGCCTCAGAAAATGTTTACTGATCACCCTCAACGTACCAGCCTTACAACCTCTGCTACGCCCCCTTTACCAGCTCCCCCTACCTCCGCCACGCTAGCATGCCCCTTAGTTTTTCCTCCTCCCCCGAGGTTTGCTGCAGCAAAAGTAATCTACACAGCATATGGCCTACCACCGCCCAGCTGATAGACTGCACAAAGGGTTGGAATTCACAATAATTTATTCACACATCTTGCTCCTTCGTTCTCAGAAGTCCACCAGGTGCAATATTCTAATCTAGTACCTGAGTCCCCAGCTCGCTGTGTGACCTTGGACAAGTGGCTGCACCTCTCTAAGCCTGCTTCTCCTCGCGAAGACGATGGTAGATTCCAAGACTGTGTGAGGCTTTTCCCAGGTGCGCAAGGTCTCCTCTCCCGTCGGAACACTCCCTACCTCCTTCTACCAAGCTTAGTTGTGCACTCCAGTTTTCGACACCAGGTTTGTAGCCAACTCTAACCCTTGTTGAGGCAGGTCCCAAGAACTGAAGGTGTTCTCCTCACTATCCCCGCCCCCATCCTCGGGTGTGATCTGCCTTTGGGGCCACACTGGGCACGCAGCGCCCAAGGGTAGTGGAGGAGCACTCCCGCGCGCTCCAGCTTCGCAGTGCCAGGTCTCCGCTTCGCAGCGCTTTGGGAAATGCGAGATGCAGCTGGAGCCTGAATGCAAAAGGGAAGCAGAGTTGGTGAAGCTACCCCAGTGACAGGTACCTGTGTGGAGGCCGGCTGGAGACTGGGTTGGGAGAGAGGGTCTTTGGGGGAGAGAAAGGGGTAAACGAGAGGAGCCAGAGCTGTGGGTCACTCTGTCCATCTCACCACCAGTGTGTGTGTGCGCGCGCGCACGCGTGTGTGTGTGTGTGTGTGTGTGTCTTCCTGCCTCCATCTCTCGCCCCGCCTCAGGCTCTCAGTCTCACCTTCTCGCTCAGCTACTGCCTCTCCTCTCTCTCTTTTACAAGCATCGTCCCTGAGAGCCCGTGCGCGCTCCTCCCTCGCACTCTTTTGAGCCTAAGGAGACCTTCTCCCGGACCAGCCGGATCCAGCCTCTCAGCGCAGTCGCATCCCTGAACCAGTTAAGCAGAACCGGCAGCATGTGGAACGCGACGCGGAGCGAGGAGCCGGGGTCCAACCTCACGCTACCGGACCTGGGCTGGGATGCTGCCCCCAACAACGACTCGCTGACGGACGAGCTGGCACCCCTCTTCCCCGTGCCGCTGCTGGCGGGCGTCACAGCCACCTGCGTGGCGCTCTTCGTGGTGGGCATTGCGGGCAACCTGCTCACGATGCTGGTAGTGTCACGTTTCCGCGAGCTGCGTACCACCACCAACCTCTACCTGTCCAGCATGGCCTTCTCTGACTTACTCATCTTTCTCTGCATGCCCCTCGACCTCGTGCGCCTCTGGCACTACCGGCCCTGGAACTTGGGTGACCTGCTCTGCAAACTCTTCCAGTTTGTCAGCGAGAGCTGCACCTATGCCACGGTGCTCATCATCACCGCGCTGAGCGTCGAGCGCTACTTCGCCATCTGTTTCCCGCTGCGGGCCAAGGTGGTGATCACCAAAACCCGGGTGAAGTTCGTCGTCCTGGTCATCTGGGCCGTGGCTTTCTGCAGCGCTGGACCCATCTTCGTGCTGGTCGGAGTGGAGCATGAGAATGGCACCGACCCTCGGGACACCAACGAGTGCCGCGCCACCGAGTTCGCCGTGCGCTCCGGGCTGCTCACCGTCATGGTGTGGGTGTCCAGCATCTTCTTCTTCCTGCCTGTTTTCTGCCTCACTGTGCTCTACAGCCTCATCGGCAGGAAGCTGTGGAGGAGAAGACGCAGCGAGGCGGCGGTGGGCGCCTCGCTCAGAGACCAGAACCACAAACAAACCGTGAAGATGTTGGGTGGGTCTCAGCGCGCCCTCGAGCTCTCCTCTCCCTTCCCCTTCTCCCTGAGTCTCCCTCTCTCTCCTGTTTCTTGAAGTATATGTTGCCCTATAAATCTCTCAATTATTCTCTCCAGTTTTGGTCTTCAGCCTTCTCTTTGGTCTCTAGTTTCTCTGTCGTGTGTCTATTTTTTTGTTTTCCACTTTTTTCTCTGTCTATACCTCTGTTTTCCTCTCTCCTTTCTCCTTCCCTCCTTGCCACTTGACTTTCTCCTTTGGTCGCTTTTCTCTTTGTGTGTGTCTCATTCCTGGTCTCTCCCTCTCTCTTTCATGGAAAAATGTCCCACCTTTGTATTTCTCTAAAATGTAGTGCGTTTTAGCCTAGAAACTTTGTGTCAAAACTGAAATCTTTCATTAAAGAATCTATTGTGGTCTTAAAGCATTAAATTTGATGTTAAGCTTCCTGCCTCAATATGGAGATAACTAAGTTGCATTAAGAAAAGCAGGTACCGGGAGTGAAAAAATCAGGCATTGACTCTAGAAAGCATTTATTGGTAAATTTAACCAAAGATGTGATCATTTGGATAATTTTCTTTCAACATTGTGATTTGCTTTTTGACTTGTATTTTTTTTTTTCAGATAACTGCCTCAGTTCTGTTTATCCTGATGCTGTTTATACAGCTTTGGAAGGAAGTCCTGGGTCTCTGTTTTCATACTTACCTTTCTCTCCAAGTAGGAAAGGCTAGAGAAACTAGGACAGGCAGGCTTCCAACATGAAAAAAGGAGAAGAGGTGGAAGCTGGTAGGACTTACTATCTCTCCCCAAGTGAGCCTTCAGAAAACATCTGGATGCAGTGCCACACTGGGGTGTGTGGGGAATAGTTGTTCCATAAATTCAGCTTCTGTAACTATATGTGTTTGGTACAAGTAATACAAAGTGTGTTCACATCCAAGTGAAATCGTAATTCTACTTGCTATTTTCAAAACCAGAATCTTTACATTTCATTATTTGGACATTGTAGTCAACATTTGTAATTATTTGCATATTTAGTGCTTCTTAGAAGTCATTCCAGGATGATTTTGCATTGTAATTTTACAATTCCTGAAATCCTATATATTAAAGTGATAGAGTCTATTCAAAGAATGCCAGTTTTGGGGTTTTTTTTTGTTGTTGTTGTTCTTGTTGTTTTTGTTTTGTTTTGTTTTTAAGACTAGAGATTCTCATAATATGACTAATAGATCAAAATCTCCTGGTGCTCCTCAAGGGACTCTAAATTCATGTTGCTGCTGGGGCAGCCAGTTGCTACTATGCAACTTAGTTTTGAGAGTACATTTAATAATTTCCTCTAATTTTATTTTTAAACTGTTAATTATCCTCACTGGTGTCTCAACAGCAATGCTAATTTTGTTTTGCCTTGACAACTGGAAGGGAATCAATCACTTGAGTGATTCCCTAAAGTGGTAAAAGGACCAGAATATTTTTTTCTGTTATTTTTCCTCTGATTTCTGAATTTTAAAAACTTAACCTAGAAACGCAAAAGTCTTGAAAAAAAAAAAAAAGCTACCTTACATGGGCAAAATTAAAACTTGAATGGATGATCATTAATGTTAGTTGGTTTTATGGCCTTTTATTCCTTACTTATGTCTATTTTAGGTGGAAAAGTCTCATTCATCTCTATGGTTCTCAGTCCTGACTGCATATTCAATCTTTTATGAAACTTTAAAAAGAAATAAAGAGAACAGATGTCCTGGTCTCCTTTCTAGAGATTTTAATTTAGTTAGTTTGTATTATATCCAAGGAATCTGTGCCCCAGGAAACTCTGATATATGACTGTGCCTGAGTACATTATCTCATATAGGTTTGATCTAACACATATAAAATGGTGGACTATTGAAACTAGATTGTCAGGTTACTAGAGTCAATATGTCAACTCAAGCACAAAATTACTAAAGTAGTTGTTAAATAGAAATGATTGGAAAGCTTAGTGAAAATGGTTGAACTGTTGGTCCAAATAAAGTCAATCTTGGTTAAAATAAAGGAATGGGGAAGAGCAAAACATGATATTTCTCTGAAGTCAATTGTCATACCACACATAATCAAAACAAGTCCATGTCTTCAAAAGAGATTGTGGTTTGCTATGACACATCTTGAACTGACGTTCTCTTTCTTATTGTCTCTTCAGCTGTAGTGGTTTTTGCTTTCATCCTCTGCTGGCTGCCCTTCCACGTAGGACGATATTTATTCTCCAAATCCTTCGAGCCTGGATCTGTGGAGATCGCTCAGATCAGCCAATACTGCAACCTCGTCTCTTTCGTCCTCTTCTACCTCAGTGCTGCCATCAACCCTATTCTCTACAACATCATGTCCAAGAAGTACAGGGTGGCAGTGTTCAAACTTCTGGGATTTGAGCCCTCCTCCCAGAGGAAGCTCTCCACTCTAAAGGATGAAAGTTCTCGGGCCTGGACAGAATCTAGTATTAATACATGATCAAGCACATTGCTCAGTAAAGTCATCGCTCATTGTTCTATACCAGAAACCATAGCACATCAGAACTTGGGAGGAAGTTTGAAGGTTAATTTTGGAGTTAGGGACACATAGGTCTGAAGACAATTGGGAGCAAGAAAAGAGAGACTTTGTAATGTGTGAGCAGTTTGATTTGATTACACACTCATCAGTGCTGTCATTCATGATTTCTGCATATTTCACTGCCTATCATTTTTGCATTCTGCTGTTGGTGCTAGCAAGGACTCTGCAGTTGAGAGAAGGGAGGTAGTGTAGAGAGGGCAATTAGGTCACTTTTTACTAAACATTCTAACTCTAATTTCTTTTTCATAATGATCATTTTTATTAAAATAATAAAAAATGTAAAACATGACTTTCAGAAGCTAGAAAATTTCATAGCATCCCAGATCAGTGCTGTCCAAGAGGAATATGAGGCGAAGTACCTAAGAAATCAATATAAAATTGTTAATTAGAATTTTATGTTTTTTATGTTAAAGTCTTTAAAATCTGGTTTGTTTTTTAAATTTTAAATTCACCTTAATTTGGACATTGGGTGTTCATCAGTAATACTTGATTTATTGCAATTTCATAAATTTTGCAGAAGAAAAAGTAGATTTATTAACCTAAGTTGTCTAAACATACTTAAAATTTCTCTAATAACTAAAACAACTATAAGTTCCTAACTTTAAAATTAATTGAAATTAGAAACTTAGTTCTTCAAGTTGCAATAGTCACATTTCAAGTGTTTCAATAGCCAAATGTGGCTAATGGCTACCATACTGGACAATGCAGCTCTAGAGTATATGGAAAATTATTGTTAATCTCATAGAAATGCTAAAAATAAATACTCATTTCCTGAAATGTTTTTATAGTGAAATTTGCATAGGGGAGTGTTAGAGTGATAAATTCTAAGGATTATACCTGAATGCCCTGTAATTTCTGCTTGGGAGAAAATGGATATGAACTCTAATATGCGTGCATTTTTAATCAAGTTGGTTGCAAGTGTTAGTAATCAGGAAATGAGACTTTTTTAAAACTGTAGAAAATCACAAATTACCTTATTTGGCTTAACAAAAATACTTAAGCCAATCATAAGCCTTTGATTTGTGAATAAAGAATAATTTACAACTTACTCTGGAAAGTTTATAGAAACTTAGTAAACATAGTAATTTTTCAAATGGTGAGAAATTCACAGTCCCTTCAATGCTACTGTTGATTGATCTTCAACACTTAAAAAAATTCTTATGACCATTTATTTCAAAATGCCTATGCATTTTGCCCTGTCTCCAGATTGGCTGTGCTCTTTACATCCCACTGCTTATCTGATAGATATGTTTACTTAGATTTCCAGTATTCCTCTTAATCATAATTATGAATGATTAGGCACTGTCAACTAAATATTATACATATTGGTTATAAATCTAAAACTTTCACTTACATTCCTATTATTCCTCTTATAGTCAACTCTTTTATATTAAATATAATGTTCCAAAAATGATTTTTTCATAGTCTTCTGTAATACTAAGTCATATAAGCAATTCCTTCATAAAGTTATTGGTTTAGTATGGAACTGATTGAACTAATTAGGGAAATTATTGCCGTGACTGGTTTTCCTCACCCAAAGTATAGATTATTTTGCCAAAATAATCAATTAACTATTTTTTTAAATGATAACATAATCATAATTAGAATAATTTCTCCAGAGAAATATTTCTAAAGTTCTTCTTGACACTGAAACTGTATTATCAATATAGTCTAAATGCAGAACTTCAGCAAATTGATTACTCAGTTAATTCTTTGGAGTGTATCTTTTTTTTTAATACTAAATAATTTAAGCCCATTGAATACTAATTAGGTCATTCAACATTATTGTTCTAAATAGGTCCCAGTAAATCTCAAAGAGATAATTCAATTTCCTGAAACCTTATTGTTTCTTTCTACAAATACATCCTATTTGGAGGAAACAAGCAAAAAAAGGCTTAACTTGATCACATAGTTTATTTCTTTGGAGAAAAACAACCCAACTTTTAATTATTCAGTGCACTCCACTCTCCACCCCCCCACTTTCTTGTAGGTTCATGTCCATAGTCTCAGTACAACTCACAGGGAATAATTTCCATGGCAGGGACCACTATTGTCCTTCATTTGAATTAAGAGAATAGTTTTAGAGAAAGGAATTGTTAATCGTGCTTTTATATGACTGCCTTTTTCTTTTTGTTAACTTCTTTGTTTCATCATGGTCCATAAATTATCTCAGACTCAGGGAAAAGAGGAATTTATACGAGGAAAAATGTTCCTGAAAGTCCATCAGTTCACATTTAGTATGCGCCTGGTATGTTCTAAGCGCTAGAGATTCATAAGTTAAATATCTTTATCCTTAGTGAACTCATGACCACTTGTGTGTTATGCTATAGCAGATAACTAATATATTTAAATTATAAAGTAAACATCTTCAGTTGACACTGTGCTGTGCACCTCCCTCTGTTGTTGTGTATTTGGCTCAAAATAAATTCAGAACAAGCTGCTAGTACACAAACTAGTCAAATTTGTAGATGTAGTTATTGTCTGCCAGTGCATTCTTCTTCAATGTAAAAAAAGTAAATAAATTGGTTTCGGCTGTAATCTGTGTTTCTATTTTTCTGGTTACCTAGAATCAGGGTTTCTATTACCACACCTTACACTGTCACAAAATCAAGGGTTGGATTTTTTTAGTTTTTGAAAATGACTGTTGTATGAGAAAGAATTTTTGAATAATTGCTTTTAGGAAAATACCCATTGCCACAAATTATTTAAAATTGTAAGTGTTGTGACAATGAGAATGAGAAACACTTCTAATGTCTGGCCGGACCTTGAAAACCATTTCTTTATGGTCTGTTTTTTATCGCAATGAGGTTTCTTGTGATGGGATTTGACTTGAAATTCCACCTTTTCCACTCCAATGCTTTTACTAAGAACCTGAAATCATTATAATTTATAATTGCTAGTTCACCATTGACAATTTTAGCTGTAATTATTTTGCTGTTTTTCATTTATTGACATACTTGAATTTAACATTTTTTTAAAACTATGAGACTTTTTTGCAAGATTGGTGACTGAAAAATACTCCCCTGTCTTCTAAAAAAGTGTGTTTTTAAAAAGTGTGTGCATCTGTAAAATGTGACATATATACATACATATATCAAAATTTCTTGTCACAGTGTCTAAGTTAATAGAATGGAGCATTCTGCTTTCAGAAACACTGTCTTCAGTGTAAATAATGCCCTTAAAAGATAAAGAGAGTGTCACTCATGGTTCATAATCTAATGATCCTTCTATGATTTATTTGCAATTTAAATCACACATTGTCATTTAAAAACTGTGAACTAAATTTCAGTTTACATTATCCAAGCCTGGATATATATAATTGGAACCTAACTAGATGATTAGTGATCGATGTTAATTCACTGAATTGATAACATATTTTTCAGTCAGAGAATGATCTCCATGTCCAAGCCAATAGAAAGCAATATGCTGCGGGTGGTAAATGCTCACCACTGTCAGTTCATTCACTTGTTTATTCATATTAAATGAATTCAGTCATACCAATGCTTTACAATAATCTCTTTGAAGCAGGTGATGGGGAAGGTTTGGGCGAGGCTTGTTTTGGGTTTTTCCTTTTGAATGCAAACTCTGGCAGGGTGTTGGAGTTTACCCATTTTGGTTGAGAGAATTATCACCCTTGGGGAAAAAAAAAAAAAAAGCTGCCTTGTCTATGTCCCTCCCAATTGCTTGGATATTTGCCAGAATTCCAATGAATAATTTACTTTGTGACACATACCCTCAAAAGACTACTGACTACCCTTAAAACTGACAAACCATTAAGGCCTTCCGAAAGCATGTCTCATGTCAACACTCAGAAAATTCTCCCAGGATGTTTATAGATTTTCTTTCCAGAACTATTCTGCCTCCCAGCCCCAGAGAAAGTGTTTGGGAAGAATAGTTTCAAAGATTTTCTGTGATTTAAGCATCTCAAATCTAAAGGTTTCTCTGGCTCAAACAACAAAAATATTTTTATTTTTCAATTTTAACTCGGTAAATTTAGGATACTAAATAGCGCTTGCTCATATAAATATGTTCATACAGCATAATCTCCCAGTTCACTGTATGTCTATGTCTATGTCTGTACTCTATGTCTGTGTAGAATTCACAACTTGGTTGATTTGTGTTGTCCCAGTATAACCTAAACGTGACTAACGATATTTTGTTTTGTGATTCTTTTTATTTAAGGTTTTTGTGGATATTAAAGAGTTTACTTTAGCTCTCCACGTACTTGTATTATGAAATTAGGCATTGTTTTTCCTTTCTTTGGGTGTCCTTTACCAAATAATTGCTTAGCAAAAAAAGCCTACAGCTAATTTCTTACACTTACAAGGATAAATCTTGGTGTCTGGGTTATTTAACCTCTACTTTTGTCCTAGATTCAGTCTAATTTTGTCCTTTTAATTTCTGAAATATGTATTGTGCAACTTTGAGGAGGTAGTGAATTTTATTTCCCCAGGGACTCCAGTGAGATGTATCATTCCTATAAGTATTAAGACTTGGGAACCCTGTGATACACTGTGATTCCCATGCCCCTCCAGCTTTCTGTCATTTACAGCCTGTCATCCCCAGAGACAGTGGTGTTGCAGCTTCATGGCATTATCTAATGTGTGACCCAGAGGTTTCTGTTCATCTTGCACACAGCATCCACTCACTGAATGTTGGTTGGACAAATGAAAGCTTCAAGACTAGCTTATGTGTCACTTGGACATTAGCTTCCAGATATATGGATTGCAGGTACCGATTAAATTTAAGACTAAAATTAGAAGAACAATAAAGGTGGCCAACTTTTATTTGCCAGTTAAAAGACTTTAAAATACCCTACCACCATTATCATTATTTCAATTTTAAAAGAACTTTAAAAAGAAAAAGAGTAGCAAGGACATAATCTCAGAATAAAGGATCACCACAGTGTAAAAATTCAACATATTCAATATTCCACAAAATTCTATACGTCTGCTGTTAATATGAGTTAATTACAATTTGGAAGTAGTGTCTAAAAATGAATAAGTAGTACTTGGCACTAGTTAATAACACTAAAGTAATCCAAAGAAGAAAATCAGAGGATTTATTTTTGTTGATCTGATAAGGCTTTTGCCACTGTCTTCTAATCTCTTCTGTCTAACCTCTCCCTCAGTCTAAGGCCATTCAGTGCCCATTGCATTCTCCCAGGTTCCCTCCTATGGCAGACCCTAGACCTGATTCAAGGTAGAAGAAGAGAGGCCAGCAGGCCTGCCCAGGATTTGGTAGGTTTTATGTGCCTCTTGCTTCCCTACTTATAACTAACTCATCATCAGTTCCTGATTTCATAGCCACTTCTTCCAAGGGGCCATCAAATTAACTATAAATCAACACACATCTCTTGAAGAATAGTTTGACAATGTGTATCAAATGCACGTAAACTCTGCATACCTTTTGATCCAGTAATTTCACATCAAGACATAATTATGGAGGACCACAAAGATCTATATGTAATAGTGTTCCTTACCTCTCATTTATGATAGCGAAAACCTGAAAAACTCAAATGTTGGAGAATAGGAAATCAGTACGTTTCAGAAACGATAATAGTTTGCATGTATGCAGCACTATGGTAAGGGCTTTCCATTCCATTTCTCATATGATTGTCCCAACATACCTAAGAGGAGGGTCTGTTATTCTCTTTTGGGTGGAGGGGTTTTGTCATGTAGTCAGGAAAGGGCAGAGCTGGAATTTGACCCCAGGCCAGTTAGGCAATTGGTGCTCTCATTCCTGTTCTTCTGGAGCACTGTGTAGGCATTAAACATGTTATTGTTTAATTTAGAACTTAATAAAATGTGGGGAAATGTTTACATAGTATTAGTAAGTGAAAAATCATATTATCTCATCTTGTAAAAAAAAAAAAATTCATGTTCAAAACTTGAAGATACTACATTCTAAAGTCCTAAGAGCATTTCTCTGATTCACAGAAATATTTTCTTCTTTCTATTTCTTTATGGTTTTCAATCTTTCTCCAAAGAATATGTATTATTCTTATAATAATAGCAAGTAGTAAACTGAGTTACTGCAGTTCAAAGACTGGCTATCTTTCTAACTCTGTCATCTCCCCAGGGGACTTGCCCTCTGCTCTCTGCCTCTGTCTTGCCTCTGTTTGCAAGTTTCTTCTCCTGCCTCCCAAGTAAAATACCAGAAGCTGGTAGATGCTCATTAAGTGGTTGTGATTGTCACTGGGTTACTTGG
This sequence comes from Neotragus moschatus, assembly GCA_006410615.1. NCBI lineage: Eukaryota > Metazoa > Chordata > Mammalia > Artiodactyla > Bovidae > Neotragus > Neotragus moschatus. Next base: position 212,565 of record SJYA01000102.1, read on the forward strand.
CAAAGCATGAGGCAGCCCCATTCTGAGTCCTCCTCTCAGGGGCTCTGCAGTCTAGAACCCTTCTCCTGACTTCTCTGTCTGCCCTGACCAGGGCAGAGGTCCCTCAGCAGCTTCATGGATCATTTACAGGAATTAGAGAGCCTGGTAAAACAGATAAAACTTCAGCAATGCGGGTGGTTGCTCTGGCCAGGGTGTTGACAAGACACTATCAGGTTTTCAAAATGCAGCAGACATACTTTGGAGTGATCCCTTGGACCCTCTCTCCCAGGGGACATATGCACCTCTATTTATGGAAGGAAAAATGATTTCGGCTTCAGTCAACAGAAACCAAAAGAGACAAGGCTTCTAGTTTCCTGAAAGGCTAGCTCTAGTCATGGCCACATGTTCACTATCTAAGCCTGTTTAACTGTGTCAGAATCTTTATTGAGCAGCTTTTTTCTTTCAAAATTTATCTTCCAGAAACAAAGTACATGACATGGTGTATGAAAGACTTTGGAACCAAAAAGTTACAGAATTTACTCCTGGCTTCACCACTAACCAGCCATGTGACAGTGGGCAAACACTTAGCATTAACCCCTCTGAGTCCTACTGTCTTGACACTGACAGCAGCCACTTTTCAGGAAATGTCCTTCTCTGCTTCACACTGGATGCTGAACGACATGGAGAAACATCTCACAGCATAAGCACTTGGCGCCTCCAAACATTCAAGGTGAGCAAACTCTCCTGATCCATCAAAACTCCATGGCGGTGTGTGGGGAGTCAGCTCCATTATTCTCTACAGAATCAATTTCAGGGGACTTCCCTGGTGGTCCAGTGGCTAAGATGCCAAGCTCCCAGGGCAGGAGGCCCAGGTTCAATTCCTGGTCAGGGAACTAGATCCCGCATGTTGCGACTAAGATTTCATGTGCCACACTAAGGCTTGGCACAGCCAAATAAATAAATAAAATGCTGGGAGCCAGCATGGAAATCCCACCTGTGACAAGGTCACGAGGCAGAGATTCCCCCTGAGTTTCCCTGAGCATCTACACCCCAAAAATAAGGAAACCAGAATATGCCTACTGCTGGGAGCCAGCATGAGGAATCCCACCTATGACAGGGTCATGTGGCAAGAGACTCGATGGGCAAGGATGATTCGAGTCTCAGGGTTTCTCCCTGGTATTTCCTGAGCATGTACCCCCAAAATAAGAATCTGCCTGACATTGTACTTTTTCTATTCTTCTGACACTCTCTGGAAAAAGTTAATTCAGGGCTTTAGTCTTCTGCATTTGAAAGGAGTGTTTTAGCTCAACCCCCTCTGATAACGCTCTAACTGGCCTAACAGGTTCCCCGGACCTTTTACAGCTTGTGAATTGCTTACAGCCCCCAACTGCAAGGGGCACGAAGCTTAAGTATCTTAAAGTTACAGAGCCTTTTCTAAGAGCTAAAAACATATTGGTGACAGGGTTTCACTGTTGACTCAATGATTGCTGCCAGACCTCCTTATTTTTTATCTTTTAGGCACCTGGGAAGATGTTAATCAATGTAAACGGGACATGGAAAAAGGTATATAGTAGCTTTGATGTTAGCAACACTAGACTTTTGAGTTAATTACTTTTCTTTTGTTATAAATCACTGTACTCCTTTTAATTGTTACAAATTGCTGTATCTTTGCCATGCAAGAATGTAACTTTATTTAGTACTTTCTGAGAATGGCACCAAACTTTGGGAAGAACAATACTTTTAACACAAATAAGCTTTCTGGTTAACAAACCAATATCAGAAAAGGGCCGTAAAATGTTAATTGGCCTTTTGGCCGGAAGATGATGTAAATTACCTAAGGCTTGTGTATACTAGGTATGCAGAGAGAAAAGCCTGGTCTTGATAAGAGTCTAGGCTGCTAACTGCATAATTTTGTATTACCCATTGATCTCTATGTACAATAAAAAAAAAAAAAAAAGGTATAAAAGGCCTTGAAGGACAATAGGGGCCGGGGCCAGTTGCTGGACTGGTTTCCCCCGTGTCTTTAATTTATGGCTGAATTCCCTTCTGGGGCGTGGAGGATCACCATGTCTACTTACTTGTCCTGGCTTCTAAGATCCACGAGAGGGGGAGCCCAAGGTGGGGCACCCCCCGATATTCAAGAGGACACCAGTGGCCCAACGTAGATGGTGCAAATCTCTTGTCCTGAGAGTTTATTGTCTTTTCACGTAAACCAAGTTATTCAGCCTCTTTTCTCCACCTAAATTTTCCTACTATACTATTATTTCCTTATCTTATATTTCTGAATAAATAAGTTTTTCCTCGCCGACTCCGTCCCTGCTTCGAATTCCCTGGATCCACCGGGGCTGGACCCCAGCAATAAAAATGACTTAAAAAAAAAAAACAAAAAAAAAGCTGGTGTTAAGTTTCTTAAAAAGAAAAAGAATCTATTTCAAACCTTCTCAGTGATCTGTAGACCCTGCCAGCCCCTCAGCAGACACCCTTGCATGTTGCTTCAGAAAGGAAATGAGAAGCGATTACTCAGGAGCTCTCTTAGCTCATTTACTTGGAAGAGATTGCGTGGAGCTGTCCATGCTCTTTGCCCCTCTTCTGTGTCACAGTGGGAGCAGTGCCCTCCTAAACAGAGCCCTTTCCTCCTATGCCCTCTTCTCTCCTAGAGCTTCATCCTTCTCCTCTCTGCTAGCATCTACCATCAGCACTTAAGCCAGATCTGGACTCTTTGCCATAAAGCCCTCACTAAACTGCTGCTATGACCTGAATTGTGTTCCTCCCAAATTTGTATGTTGAATCTCTAATGCCTAATGCAATGGTGAGAGCTGAAGTTCTTTTTTTTTTCACTGTTTACTTCCTTTATTTTTTTATAAGTTTAAATTTTTATTTTTTAGTTTGTTTTGCTTTACAATACTGTATTCATTTTGCTATACATTGACATGAATCAGCAACGAGTGTACATGAGCTCCCAATCCCGACCCCCCCC
>SJYA01000102.1:216707-231384 GCA_006410615.1 Neotragus moschatus
TCATGCAAAGAGTTGACTCATTGGAAAAGACTCTGATGCTGGGAGGGATTGGGGGCAGGAGGAGAAGGGGACGACAGAGGATGAGATGGCTGGATGGCATCACTGACTCGATGGGCACGAGTCTGAGTGAACTCCGGGAGTTGGTGATGGACAGGGAGGCCTGGTGTGCTGCGATTCATGGGGTCACAAAGAGTCAGACACGACTGAGCGACTGAACGGAACTGAACTAGTGAGAACGCTAGATTAAATGCTGTGGTAATTAGTGGCATCAGTGTTTATAGATAGATATATATTTATATCATGATTATATATAGATAAGAACCCAGGCCTGGATTTCTCCATGGGGCTAAATTCTTCAAAAGTAGATTTCATTCCACTTCTGTTATCTTGATTCTAAGTATTCTCACCTCCCCCCCACCATTTCAATTATTTCCATAACTAATTTAAATGTGTTTGTAAGCTTGAGTCTTTCCGTAGAAATAAATTTCTCCTTGTTAACTCAAAAGAACCTCTAACATTTGAAATCATATGCAAAGTAACAATGTGAAATAAAACATTCTAGACAGTGTTTACAAGAGGAATAACTGCCTTTACTAATTTCACAAAAGTATACCATAATAAAAATTATCAGCTTTCTCCTTAAGGATAGATTTACTTTTACCTTTTCCATCTGGATTAATTTTCCTCTCTGAAAACCCAGCATTGACGTCAGCTGAAGAAAGTCCTATAGCCGTGTTTGTACAATGTGATTACACGTGTTTAACTTTTTAGAAACGGGATGGGTCCAATAAAATCCTCTTTGTGAAAATTTAAATTACAGACAGAGAAACTAAGAATCAGACTGGGGATTATGAAAGGCAGTTCTTGGAGATACAGACTTTGGGGGTATGGTGGCCCTTTTGTCCTGTGTGCCCTGATGAGGCTTGCAGTATCATTGTTGGTACAGAGGACAGAAGTGATACAGGAGACCAAGCATCTGCAGAGAAAGTGGCTAGACAGTTCATATGTTTCCTGGTTGATTTTTCATGTCTATTAAGTCTGACTGTACAGTTAAGTCTAACAGCTGCTCATAGTTCTTTAATATAGAATGCCCTCCATGCTTAAGACACCTTGAGTGGGTTTTTGTTCCTTGCAGTTAAGGAATTATCTGACAAGACATCATATCACTGTTAAAACTGAAGAAAATTGATGGAAGAAGTTATGCAGTGTGGATGTTTAGTAAATAATAGTGTTAATATTAGTTTAAGTTGTATATAATATATCTTAAGTATTAATTTAAAATGTGTAAATACATTTATAATATACAAAATACAACAAAAGTGATCATGTTGATGATAAAATAATGAGAATGAAATCTCTCAACTGATGTTCTCTCCATAGTTTATTGTGGAATTTAGTTATTGATATGTATTCTATGTTGTTTTCAGACTTTAACCCAGATGTTTTTAATAAAGAAAGAACATAAAAAGGAGTGCTTCAAGGACTTGGAAATTGAAAAGATATATAAATACATACATAAACATGATCTCCAATGGTTCTAGAATACCTGAAAAAATCTGTCCAATATAATTCTCTAGCACATGCTAATAACCTTGAATCAAAGAGCTATGAACTGCTAAACTGAACTTAGTATTGTGAAAAATTATCCTTTCTAGAATTCGGGGCGGGGGTGAGGGGAAATTATCTCCTTCCCTTAAAAAAAATAATTAGCATGTCCTGGAATGTTCTACATTTCCTTGATCAAAAACATTTGAAACAAAACTGGCTAGATCTGAGGAACCAAAATATAAGCAAATATCTAACAATTGAGGAAGAAGTTTACTAGGATTAGGGAGTTAGGAAGTTATTTCTCTCAAGAGTCATTTTAGAAGATTTGAAGCCTGCAGACAGTTACAATCTATTAATTTTCATCATAGGCTGCTTTATTTTTTCTATATAGTGTTCAGCAAGTGCAAAGCTACCAAACACTCAGCTCTGAATATTCACTATCAAAAGACAATTATCTCTTACTGAGGCCAGGATGAAAACAATCCAACAAATAAACCACTGTCTTATCTTGACTCCATTCTTAACTTTATCTGCACTCTCTCCTGGTATGAGCCTTCAAAGCATATAGTGATAATTTTTTGAAAATACACATATACAATTCCACATAAAATCATCTTAGAATGTTTCATGAGTAAAATTCATTTCTCCTTTGTGGAAAACCTATAAATAATAAACAATAATGATAAACCGTTCAGGCTAGCAATAAAATTAACATATAGCATATAATTACATTGTTTTTGTGCTAGATGTTTACATTTTTGTAGCAAAAATTAACACATGCAGTTTTAGTCTCATTTTACAGATGAAAAAACTGAAATTCTAAGAAATTACTTCTTACCCAAGGTAACAGTTAATTAGATACTAAGTGATTGATCCAGGATCATGAAACAAGACTTTAAAATGTTAACCATTCACTTTGGCCACTATCCATGAGATAATGTAGAAGAATTAAAGTATATTGCTAGCTACATTTTCTAAGATGGATCTATCAATTAGCACTGTACTCTGCAGGGTGACAATATACAGCCTTGATGTTCCTATTTGGAACCAATCTGTTGTTCCATGTCCAGTTCTATCTGTTGCTTCTTGACCTCCATACAGATTTCTCAAGAGGTAGTCAGGTGGTCTGTTATTCCCTTCTCTTTCAGAATTTCCCACAGTGTATCGTGATCCACACAGTCAAAGGCTTTGCCATAGTCAATAAAGCAGAAATAGATGTTTTTTTGGACTCTTGCTTTTTTGATGACCCAGTGGATGCTGGCAACTTGATCNCACTCCAGCCTCCTGTTTGGCATCTTCAAAATGGAATGCTGGTAATTCCTCTGTGAAATATCTCTCCCTTTCCTCATTCCCTTGCTAGGCTCTGCCTCCCAGGGACTTTAATACCAAGGACAAGCACCATTCATCCATTCAATGTTTACTGAATGTCAACTTATTCTTCAAGACACATCTCAGGTAGTACTCCCCAAAATCCATCACTAATACCACCTCTCCAACAGCAGTGAGGGGCACTTTTCAAGGTCACTAGAGCAGAAGTATCCTTGATCACTCCTCTTTATATTTATCATGCAGAGGTAATTGTATGTTCATATGTCTGGCTCCACCACTAGAATGTAAATCCACACAATCAGGAGTTTTCTTTCCTAATGTCTCCACTCTACTTAAAACAGCAAGCAAGTTTGCTTGACACAAGTAAACTGCTCCATGTGCATTTGTGGAACCATTGAGGGGATATATACTAAAGAAACCATAATTTCTAAATTGTTCAGTAATGTTAGAAATCTCTTTGTTGTGGTCTGTGCAACACAGTCTAACACAAGACTGACTGAGTCGTGATGGCTTGACTATTATACACCAAATCTCATAGAGAAACGAGTCTCTAAGTTTCATCTCCTAGTTTAAAAAGCTGAGCATTCCTGCTGATGCTATCCTTTTCACAGGGCTTTCACACTCCTCTTCTGTCCCACAATGACCCTGCCAACTAGGATTCCTCCTGAGTGTGAGCGTGAAGCCCCGCACAGTTCTACAAGGTGACGTGACTTGCTGAGGATGGTGTAGGTTGGTTACACAGGAATCAGAAATCGAATATGAGATTACCACCTGATTGCTGTGAAAATTGCTCATCATCTAGGCATCATTTTTATTGACTTTGAAGGCTAAGCAGGATACTCAGGGAAAAAAAGATCTAGGTTCTACCAAGCATGGGTAAAATCCAAGATGAAAAGAACCAGAGGCAAGGAGAGAGTTGATGTCACTCTGACATTCCATCTTCTCTTGATTCCCTATAACCCCTCTTCTGCCCACCAGAAAGGAATTATTGTTGTTTAACTGCTGTCATGTCTGACTCTTTGCAACCCTAAGGACTGCAGCATGCCAAGCTTCCCTGCCCTTCACTGGAGCTGGTGATGCTATCCAACTGTCTCATCCTGTCACCCTATAAAGAAATAGAGAGATGCTCCGATTGTGCAGTGATATGTTTTAATTCAAATGCACTCAAATTCATCAATGTTCATGAATACTTCAGTCCAAAACCCTGGGTTAGGTGCTGCAGGAAACCAGAATATGAATGAAGCACTCTCTGCCATAGTGGATAATTTTATGAACAAAAAGAATTCCTATGTAAGCAATATTCAGACATTCATATATAAGTTTATTCAACAAATATTTACTAAATGCCCACTGTGTTCCAGGAAATGTGCTAGGTGTTAGGGATACAGTGTTTAAAAGACAAAGTTTATGTTCTTGTGGTGTGCTCTGCTCAGTCACTCAGTCATGTCCAACTCTTTGCAACCCCATGAACTGTAGCCTGCCAGGCTCCTCTGTCTATGAAATTTCCCAGGCAAGAATAGTGGAATGGGTTGCCACTTTCTTCTCCAACTTTTTGGGTATATCCATTTTACTGAAGAAGAATCGGGATAAACATTTACCTGCCTTAAGGAATTTGCCCAAATAACAACCAGTGATGAAAGTGTGTGTATCCTAAAGCAGGATTCAACTTTCAGCAGTCCTACTCTAGATCCCTGCTCTTAGCCACCATTCTATTCTACCTAAAACTCCAAATTTCTGAAATAAAATAGACTTGGTGTGCAGTCAGGCCATTCAAGATGGCTATTTCCCAAACTTATGCTTACCAGAGGGGAAGGATTTGGAGGAGGGACAGTTAGGGAGTTTAGCATCAGACCTGTACACACTGCTATATTTGAAACTTCCCTGGTGGTCCGGTGGTTAAGCGTCTGCCTTGCAATGCAAGGGCCACCAGTTCAGTCCTTGATCTGTGAAGATCCAACATGCCAAGGAGTAACTAAGCCCTTGTGTCACAGCTACTGAGCCCAGACTCTATAGAGTCCATGAGCCACAACTACTGAGGCTACGTGCCCTAGAGCCCATTTTCCAAACAGGATGTACTAGAGTGCCTTGTAGTGCAGGTCTTGGCATGCAGCTAGTTGCTATGGGCCCTTCACCCCTCCAGGACTGAGGACTGAACTGAACTGATTAACTCCTCCTAGCCCCCACCCCCTACCCTATTACCAGGCAACCATCACTAGGGGACGTTAGTGGTCCTTCTCAGCCATTGGTTAGCAGTAGTGAGCGTCTCCCTCAAGCAATCAACTATCAATGAGGGACTATTTGTGGTCCTGCTCAGTCATTCATTGGTCGGTGCCACAGTGGGCCCCGCCCACAAGCAAGCATCATTGAGACCCTTAGGGAGGCCATTCACCCAACAATCAGTGGAGTATTTGCCCTCAGGTGGAGAGTGAGGTAAGAGGCTGATCTTAGCTTTCTCCCTGGGGCCTCCAGCTCACCCTGCCTTGGGCCAGGGTACAGGCTGAGGTAGGGGGATATATGTCCTGCATGGCTCCAGAGCCCTCACCAAGACCACTTAGTAGTTGTGCCACAAAGACCTTTCTCTGTTTCAAACTCCCACATTTTGATATTGTTTGGCCTCACTGTGTGTTGGTCCCATGGACTTGCCTTTAGATACTAGCAGGACTTCCCTGGTGGTCCAGTGGCTAAGACTCTACACTCCCAATGCAGAGGGCCCAGAGTTTGACCCCTGTCAGGGAACTATGTTCCCACATGCTGCAACTAAAGATCCTGCCTTCCCCAACCAAGACCCAGCACAGCCAAATAGATAAATACTAATATTTTATAAAAACTTTTAAAAAAGAATAACCAGTAAGGACCTATTGTATAGCAAAGGGGACTCTGCTCAGTATTATGTAACAATGTAAGTGGGAAAAGAATTTGAAAAGGAGTAGATGCATACGTATGTAACCTGAGTCACTTTGCTGCAGACCTGAAATATTGTTTAAAAAAGGTGGCTGTTCCCTTGTTTTCTGTATATCCTCTGCTCAACAAGGCCCTGCTTCACTCAGTGACTGTCCAATCCTCTTAATTACAGGACTTCCTCAGTAACTGCCTGCCTGCTTGCCCCCTGGCCCAGCTGCTGGTTTCCCTGGTAGCTGATGAGCCAACGTGCCATAACTTGCCCCTGTAAGTGGTAGCCTCCTTCTCTCCTGAGTAGTCAGGACTGCTGCCGTGTCCTGCCTGCCATCTGCCACACGTGGTGGAGCTGTCGTTCCAGGACCTTTTGCTTCAGACGCCTAAGATCCCTCGTCCACTAAACCAATGATGTCTCTGTTGCTGTACCTGGGGTCTTGCTCAGGTCTCAAGGTTGAGCAACTACAAGGCTTGCAGGCCTGCGGGGTGCAGCCCAATAACTGATGAGCGGTCAAGAAGCCAAGGAAACGCCTGTGAGTATAGAACTGTTGGGAAATAAGCTCAGGGGGTGATCCTGGGGTGATGGCTCAATGAGGGCTGTCTTTCTCTTCCATTATGTTGATATTTTGTTAACCTCGGGTCTCTTCCCATCTTAAAAGGAGAAGCCCCACATTCATGGCTCACCTAAAGGCATGGGGATGGCTGCTGAACACAGGAAAAACGCAAGGACCTGGATTAGATACAGAGTATCGGCATACCCCTGAACCATCAACCCTAAACAACTACAGAAGTGGGCTTTAGAGACGTTAACTCAGGAACAGATTTGTGAATGGGATATGGCCAGTTACCTGGAAGGGTTTGGTTGGAACCTGTGGCAACAGCAAAATAATACTGCCATTTGTGGCCTTGTGGGGAATAGGATTAGAAAGGGATTTATAGATCTCACCTGTCTGCTACCTGTTCCACCTAAAACCAATAAGGTAATTAACCCAGCCCTGACTGGAGGAAGGCACAACCATATTAACCCTGTGGGCCTCTCCAGGATTCACCATAGGCTCTGGGGACTGAGGGTGAAGAGATGGTATGTTACTGCCCCCTAGGACAGAAACCTCAGGCAGGGGTAGCACTATCTCAGGATGCTGTTACTGATTCTGTGTTGGTTAATGGTCATGATCTTCCCTGTACAGTGCCCCTTAACAAATTTAGTCTGAGCAAAGGCAATCTGTTTGCAGACTGGGCACAGTGGTGGCATCGCTGTGAAATGAGTCTGCTTGCTGGGTCTATAGCAAGACGCCATTGTCGTTGTCCTATGGACTTTTATGAAAACTGGAACCTATAACTGGCTGACTTGAATGTTTGCCCCCTCCTGGACTCTTTACACTCTTTAGCTGCTATTGTCTGTATTGCATTTGCGGTGTCTGGTTGCAGTGCCCCCGTACATATCTGAGCCCAGGGATATCACAGAAGAGGGATGGACCAAGATTGTAAGAGTCGTGCAAAATATGCAGGGATGAACTTTATGGTCAGGCCATTCAGGATAGCTATTTTTCTTTTGTCTTCCTTTGTGTCCATCCCCTGCTCAACAAGGCCCTATTTCATTCATATGACTATCCACTCCTCCTAATTATAAGGATTCATCAGTAACTGCCTACATGCTTGCCTCCTGCCCCAGGCCCTGGTTTCCCTGGCAACTGATGGGCCCACCTGACATCAATTCCCCTTATCAGTTCAGCCACTCAGCCGTGTCCAACTCTTGGCCACCCAATGGACTGCAGCAGGCCAGGCCTCCCATCCATCATCAACTCCCAGAGCTTACTCAAACTTATGTCCGATGAGTCAGTAAATCCAATGATCTCATCCTCTGTTATCCCCTTCTCTTCCACCTTCAATCTTCCCAGNATGAGGTTAGACTAGCTATGAGAGCCAGATGGAAGCTGTCGCCTGGGAGCTTGGCCATGTTCAGGGGATACTCCAGCATAGTGGCTCTTGGGATGAGAAACTTTTTAGCTGCTGGTCGTCCTTTGCCAGAGCAAGTGTTCCAGTGGAGGCTGGTGGTAGATGCATGGCATTTATAATGAAACCTTGGAAGTCGGTCATTTCAGTCATTGCTCTGTTGGTAAAAGCAGTCACAACCCCAGGGGTAGGGGAATTAGACTCAGCCCTTTGACTGAAGGGGCTTCCCTGGAGGCTCAGCTGGTAAAGAACCTGCATGCCAATGCAGAAGACACAAGAGACATGGGTTCGATCTCTGGGTTGGGAAGATCCCCCAGAGAAGGAAATGACAACCATTTCTTTACAACCAATTGCTCTGGTTTTCCTGGCTGGAAAATTCCATGGACAGAGTTGCCTGGTGGGCTACAGTTCACAGGGTCACAAAGANATGCCAATGCAGAAGACACAAGAGACATGGGTTCGATCTCTGGGTTGGGAAGATCCCCCAGAGAAGGAAATGACAACCATTTCTTTACAACCAATTGCTCTGGTTTTCCTGGCTGGAAAATTCCATGGACAGAGTTGCCTGGTGGGCTACAGTTCACAGGGTCACAAAGAGTCAGACAGGACTGAGCACACAGGCAAACACACACTATGTCTAAGTGGCAAGGCCACATTGTGGAGGATGGTTGCAGCTGTCTTTCTAAATAAAATCTGCCACCATGGCCTTGAGGAAAAAAACTTCTAAAGTTTAGTTTCCCTATATGTAAAATGGAAATAACAATANCACAGGCAAACACACACTATGTCTAAGTGGCAAGGCCACATTGTGGAGGATGGTTGCAGCTGTCTTTCTAAATAAAATCTGCCACCATGGCCTTGAGGAAAAAAACTTCTAAAGTTTAGTTTCCCTATATGTAAAATGGAAATAACAATATTCTATAAAAGATTATGATAACTGAAAGAAAATATGCTTATAAGAGGCTTAGCCTGGTGCTGGAAGCCCAGTGAATGTTTAATCAATGTTTGCTATTAACGGTCCTGGCACTTGGGGTCCTGACTCTAGCTTTCACTTTTACCAGAGCAGGATATGAAGCCATGTCACATCTGTTTGTGATACGCAAACTACCAGTGCCTCTGACTCCCCTCCTACCTATCCATAACGAGATTTCTTCTTTCTCCCCTAGGATCTGACCTCCTGTGACATTATCAAAACACGCATAAAGTGTCATTCACTTTCTTGACACTGCCCCTTGGGTTTCATCTTTGCCAGAGATATTCACTGACTGCGGTAGGCATCGTCGCAAAGGCTGCTCAGGCTCTCCTGTTCTGAACCCTGTCTTCTCTTCTCAAGCTCCAAACTATCCCTCCAGGCCTTTCACTCCTTGAAGAGAATTCCTTCTTTCACTAAGAGTAGAGATCCCTGCAAGTGGGAATTCTCTCATCCCTGTCTCCTTCATTTCCACACTTAGTGCCACCTGCACTCATCATCATTTTCTCAACTTATGTCTCAAAATGAAGACATATATCCTCTGGTTTCTAAGCCTGGGTCCCTCAGTCTTGAACTCTGTTCCCATCCTTTCTCTCTCCTCTGGAACATCGCTACACTGATGACGCCTTCTCTTGTATCTTCAGCTGCTTCCTCTAGACTGGCACCTTCCCTTGAGTCTATCAAATGCTGCAGTCTTTCCCAGTTTACTATGAATAAATCAAAACTGATCAACTATACCTTTTCTGCAGTCTTGTTCCCCTGGCAAGCTGCTATACTCACCTGTTCTTCACACCAACCTCACTGTCTACAAGTCCTTGTCACTATTCATTCTTTACCCCATGTAGTCTCTTCTGCTCTGTCTTTCTAGAAACTGTCCCTGCAGAAGAACCTTGGGGCCTCTTGATTTAAATTTCTGTTTTGAGGTGGCTTGTTAGACAGTAGAAGTTAAATACTGTAGTGATTAAGCCAAGATCTTAACCCATGGGATGATTGCAAATTCTTCTTCCCTTCCATGTCAGCATGTCCTAGAGAGTAAAGCTGATGTATTCTTGTGGGGACTTTGACTTCCAAGTGAAGGAGTTAGAATATCTCAAATTTGGTTGTTTGTCTCTTTTTTAATCTGAGAGGTTCACACTAAGGAATATTGTGTGTAAAGGGAATGGGGGGCAGAGTTTTAAAAGAATCGCTTGGGAAGGTTTTGCAAAACCTATGTGCCTCTCTTCTACTCTCTCACAGCTCTTTTTTAATTTGCTCCCTCACATAGAGGTAGTTGGGGGTGTTTGGAGTCTGTTTCTACACTCTTGTTGATCAGATCAACATTTTTCACCTGCAAAGAAACTAGGGCCTGCTGCTGCTGCTGCTGCTGCTTCTAAGTTGCTTCAGTCGTGTCCGACTCTGTGCGACCCCATAGATGGCAGCCCACCAGGCTCCGCCGTCCCTGGGATTCTCCAGGCAAGAACACTGGTGTGGGTTGCCGTTTGCTTCTCCAGTGCATGAAAGTGAAAAGTGAAAGTGAAGTTGTTCAGTCGTGTGCGACTCTTCGCGACCTCATGGACTGCAGCCTACCAGGCTCCTCTGTCCATGGGATTTTCCAGGCAAGAGTACTGGAGTGGGGTGCCATTAAGGGGCCAAATACTCGCTTAAAGTGTCAAACCTGCTAAAATGTCAGGATTTTGTATTCAGTTTTAATGTATCTATGCATCCGTATTTTACTTGTTTCTCTAAATGTCTGGTGTTCTGTCCACAGCAAGTTGAGCAATACAGAGGTTTATAAAAAAAAAATTCAGTCTCTTTTTTTTCTTTACTATTGAGGTTATTAATTACAAGCTTTCATACTTCTTTATCCTAACATTTATCTTATCAGTGATATATTTCCAGGTAAGTAAAAATGGTCTACTTTTTCCCAATTTTAAACTGATAGTTGACATAAAATGTACCTCTTTAAAGTATAGAGTTCAGTCATTTTTAATATATCAAACAAGGTTATGCAACCATTATCACACTTCATACACTTTCATTACCCCCAAAAGGAGGCTTACTCATTAGCAGTCACTTCAGTTGTGGTAACTATTAATCTTTGCCTTCACAGCTTGCCCACTCTAGACCTTGTGTATAAATGGAATCATACAATATGTAGCCTTCTGTGTCTGAATTTCTTCTCTCAGCATAGTGTTCTCAAGGTTCATCTTTGTCGTAGCATGTATCAGTACATTCTTTATGGTCAAACAACTTCATTGTAAGGATACACTACATTTGCTTATCTCTTCATCAGTTGGATATCTAGCTATTACAGGTTTTGTGTAGTCTTAAGTGTTATTTCCCTTGGATATGTACCTAGGAGTAGAATTGCTGGGTCATACAGTAATTTCATGTTTAACTTTCTGAAGAATTGCCAAACTGTGTTCCAAAGTGGCTACACCATTTTACACTGCCATCATGTATGGGAGTTCCAAGTTCTCCAAATCCATGACCACGTTTGTTGTTATCATCTTGATTGTGGTTGTTCCTGTGTGTAATGTGATATCTCATTATGGTTTTGATTTACGAGTAGTCATGTCTAGCATCTTATGTGTTTATTGGTCACTTGCATGTTTTCTTTGGATAAATGTCTATTCAAATTCTTTTTTAATCTGATTTTTTTTAACTGTAATAGTTCTTTATATATTCTGGAAACAAATCCCTGACTGAATATATAATTGGCAAGTGTTTTCTCCCCTTGTTTCTACATTCTTGTCCTTGATGCACACGAGGTTCAAAATTTTAATAAACTAATTTATCGTGTATTGTCATATTTAAAAAATTGTTGCCTAACCCAAGATTATGAAACTTTATGTTCTAGACATTTTGTAGCATTAGTTCTTACACTTAGGTCATTCCATTTTGAGATTTTTTCTATATGGTGTGAAGTAAGGGTACAGATTTATTCTTTTGCATATGGATTTTCATTTATCCCAGTTTTTGTCAAAAGATGGTCCTTTCTCCATTAAATTGTCTTAATGCCTTTGCTGAAACTCAGTTGATCATAGTTATATGGTTCATTTCTGAACTCTCCATTCCATCACATGTATCTGTGTTTATCCTTATGCCAGGTTGTCTTGATTATTGTAGCTCTTCTGTATTTCTGAAATTGGGAAGTGTGAAACCACCAACTTTTGTTTTTTTGCAAGATTGTTTTGGCTAATCTGAGTCCCCAAACTTCAACAAAGATTTTAAAATTGGAGTGTCAATTTCCTGAAAGCATCTGGAGCTTTGATGAAGACTACATTGAATCTGTAGGTCAATTTGAGAACTTCTGACATCTTGATTTTGAGACTTTCAACCCATGAACAAGAGATATTCTTCTATTTATTTAAATCATTCTTTTAATGATTTCTGGTTTCTGGTGTACAAGTCTTATACTTTTCATTAAACTTATTTCTAAGAATTCTTGGTACTGTCATAAATAGAATTATTTTATAATTTTATTTCTTTTTATGGCTCCTTGCTAGTATATAGACACACAGTTGACTGTTAACATACTCTGCAGTCTTGCTGAATTGGTTTACTAGCAATTTTCTGGTTAGGATTTCAATATAAGATCATGTCAACTGCAAATAGAGTTTTTTTTTTTTTTTGCAGTTTGGATACTTTTACTTTTTTTCTTAATAATTATAGTTAAAATCTTCAGTACAATATTGAAAAGATGTAACAAAAGTGAACATCCCTGATTTGTTCCTGATCTTTAGAGGAAAGCTTTCAGTTTACCATAGGTTTTTCATAGATCCTCTCTGTCAGGTTGAAGAGGTTCCTATCTATTACTGTTTTGAGTCTTTATGATGAAAGACTAGGTTTTTTCTAATAATTCATGTGTATATTGAGATGATCATACTTGTCCTGTATTCTATTAGTATGTGTACCAAACTAATTTATCACATGCTGAACCCACTGTGTTCCTCAGATCATTTGTCAATGGTTTATACTCATTTTATGTTACTGGATTCCATTTGCCCATAATACATGGATTTTTATATCTATAGTAATAAGGGATATTGTGTTGTTGTTGTTGTTGTTTTTTCCATGCAAGGTTTTATTGGTCCCCTGCTACAGCAGCAGGAAGTGAGAACAAACAAAAGTTTCCCTTGCTTGCTCCCTCCCTGAGGTGGGAATGAGTTTATTCCTTAACTGAGCATGACCAGGGGTCTGACCAGAGGGGTGGCTTAGTTGTTTTGCTTATGCCTTAGGTAGTATTGTGTGCAGGGGGCATGCACAGTACCCTGCTTATGCTACTGACTCCCCACTTTTGCTCCATACTCCTCAAAATGGCAGCTGGGGTTTTTGGTCTCTTTGAGTCTTTTGTCCAGAATTTGCCCCAACTACACATGCACAGTTATTTTTAGTCATGGTCTCTTTGTATTTTGTTGCTTGAGATGTATCCAGGTGCAAGCACTGCAGCAGAGAGTCCCAGGTCCCAGCCTGTCTCATCCCCACTGAGAGACTCTAAATCCTTACTCTTAATAATGGAGTAAGGATCTCCTTCAGAAACTTCTTCCTGCTAGACAGGGGCTGCAGACCCTAGCCCATCCTAGACAAGTAGAAGTCCCCTGCTGACTGTTTTAAGGACCTGTAGGGAGGAACCTGGAGAAGTCAATGGTAACCCACTCCAGTACCCTTGCCTGAAAAATCCCGTGTACGGAGGAGCCTGGTAGGCTGAAGTCCATGGGGTCGCTAGGAGTCGGACACGACTGAGCGACTTCACTTTCACTTTTCACTTTCATGTATTGGAGAAGGAAATGGCAACCCAATCCAGTATTCTTGCCTGGAAAATCCCAGGGACAGAGGAGCCTAGTAGGCTGCCGTCTATGGAGTCGCACAGAGTCGGACACGACTGAAGCGACTTAGCAGCAACAGCAGCAGGAAGGAGCCTGGGCCACTTTCCACTGGAATGGGCTGAATTCCTTGAGCCATTACAGCCTTGCTTCAAACTGTTGGAGCCTAAAAGATGCAAACTCAGCCAGAAGGTTAAACAAACAAGGGCTAAAAAGGAGATGACAACAATAGCCATCAATTCAGTTCAGTTGCTCAGTCGTGTCCAGCTCTTTGCGATCCCATGAATTTCAGCATGCCAGGCCTCCCTGTCCATCACCAACTCCCGGAGTTCACTCAAACTCATATCCAACAAGTCGGTGATGCCATCCAGCCATCTCATCCTCTGTCGTCCCCTTCTCCTCCTGCCCCCAATCCCTCTCAGCATCAAAGTCTTTTTCAATGAGTCAAATCTTCGCATAAGGTGGCCAAAGTACTGGAGTTTCAGCTTTAGCATCAGTCCTTCCAATGCACACCCAGGACTGATCTCCTTTACGATGGACTGGTTGGATTTCCTTGCAGTCCAAGGGACTCTCAAGAGTCTTCTCCAACACCACAGTTCAAAAGCATCAATTCTTTGGCCCTCAGCTTTCTTCACAGTCCAACTCTCATATCCATACATGACCACTGGAAAAACCATAACCTTGACTAGACGGACCTTTGTTGGCAAAGTAATGTCTCTGCTTTAGAATATACTATCTAGGTTGGTCATAACTTTTCTTCCAAGGAGTAAGCGTCTTTTAATTTCATGGCTGCAATCACCATCTGCAGTGATTTTGAAGTGAAGTCATTCAGTTGTGTCCAACTCTTTGTGACCCCATGGACTGTAGCCTACCAGGCTCCTCAGTCCACAGAATTTTCCAGACAAGAGTACCAGAGTGGATTGTCATTTCCTTCTCCAGGGGATCTTCCCAATCCAGGGATTGAACCCGGGTCTCCCGCACTGCAGGCAGACGCTTTATCGTCTGAGCCACCAGGGAAGCCCTGGTGACTCAGGGAACCAGGGAAGCAGTGATTTTGGAGCCCCAAAAAATAAACTCTGACACTATTTCCACTGTTTCCCCATTTATTTCCCATGAAGTGATGGGACCAGATGCCATGATCTTAGTTTTCTGAATGTTGAGCTTTAAGCCAACTTTTTCA
>SJYA01000102.1:231526-314074 GCA_006410615.1 Neotragus moschatus
GTTTTCTGAATGTTGAGCTTTAAGCCAACTTTTTCTCTCTCCTCCTTCACTTTCATCAAGAGGCTTTTTTAGTTCCTCTTCCCTTTCTGCCATAAGGGTGGTGTCATCTGCATATCTGAGGTTCTTGATATTTCTCCCGGCAATCTTGATTCCAGCTTGTGCTTCTTCCAGCCCAGCATTTCTCATGATGTATTCTGCATAGAAGTTAAATAAGCAGGATGATAATATACAGCCTTGACGTACTCCTTTTCCTATTTGGAACCAGTCTGTTGTTCCATGTCCAGTTCTAACTGTTGCTTCCTGACCTGCATATAGGTTTCTCAAGAGGCAGGTCAGGTGGTCTGGTATTCCTTTCTCTTGAAGAATTTTCCACAGTTTCTTGTGATCCACATAATCGAAGGCTTTGGCATAGTCAGTAAAGCAGAAATAGATGTTTTTCTGGAACTCTGCTTTTTTGATCATCCAGCGGATGTTGGTAATTTGATCTCTGGTTCCTCTGCCTTTTCTAAAATCAACTTGAACATCAGGAAGTTCACGGTTCATGTATTGCTGAAGCCTGGCTTGGAGAATTTTGAGCATTACTTTACTAGCATGTGAGATGAGTGCAATTGTGCAGTAGTTTGAGCATTCTTTAGCATTGCCCTTATTTGGGATTGGAATGAAAACTGACCTTTTCCAGTTCTGTGGGCACTGCTGAGTTTTCTAAATTTGCTGGCATATTGAGTGCAGCACTTTCACAGCATCATCTTTCAGGATTTGAAAGAGCTCCACTGGAATGGAATTCCATCACCTCCACTAGCTTTGTTCGTAGTGATGCTTTCTAAGGCCCACTTGACTTCACATTCCAGGATGTCTGGCTCTAGGTGAGTGATCACACCATCATGATTATCGGGGTTGGGAAGATCTTTTTTGTACAGTTCTTCTGTGTATTATTGCCACCTCTTCTTAATATCTTCTGCTTCTGTTAGGTCCAGACCATTTCTGTCCTTTATCGAGCCCATTTTTGCATGAAATGTTCCCTTGGTATCCTGAAAGGGCCTAAAAAGGGATGGGACCAGGTTAACTTTGAGAGGGCCTTCTTAACTGTTGACCAGAAAAGGGAGGCAATATTACCCCTGCCAAAGTAAGGAAACCACTTGGCCTGGGTGTATATTTCCTTAATATTAACTTTTATCTGTCCTGTTACATTGATCCAAGTGCAGCAGGGAGTATTAGTAATTACACAAACTCTACCTTGTTCTGCCAGAAGGCAACCAGGGGCCAGACAGTTATCAAGAACCATCTCAGGCAGGGCAACAAGAGAGGCCCCAAGACCGTTAAGGCTCTTAAACAGGAGCCAACCCACTACATCATTTTCCTTATCTGTTGATGGTGACTGCCTTTGAATAGGTGCCTCAGGTCTTCCACTAGCTCACAGGTAATAACATTGTTGTTCTGCTGTGACCTGCAGGGTTTCTGAAAGTAAAAGCTTGAGTCTGGACAAATGTACCCCATTAGATATCTCTTGCAGTTTGACAGCACTGGAGGGGTGGTTAAAAGTACTTTATAGAGGCTCTTCATTTCAGCAATAATTGGTCTTGGGGACCCCTCCTTCTAGGCTGTGAAAAGAACTTGGTTCCCGGGGTTTATTTGTGCAGGAATTGCTCTTTCCTCTGTATTTTAGTGGGAGTCAGCAGTGTCTTATGGGCATAGTCCTGGACTGCCTCCTGAATTTGTCCTAAATTAATATCTTAGGGCCTGATTCACATCCTCACCCAGTAGAATGTCGTGGCCTCCATAGCTCATTTCAGATGGTCTAGGTCTTGACCACTCCTGGGGGTGGCATGGATGCTGAGGAGTGTGGTAGGAAGCAAGCTGGTTCAGGGATCATGAGTTTCTTGGCAGAGGTTTGCTAAGGTTAACTTTAAGGTTTGGTTCATTTTCTCTACCTTCCATGAGGACTAGGGATGCCAAGACGTGTGTGACTTGTAGTCTACCCTGGTGTAAGCCTCTGTGTGATTTTGGCTATAAAAGAGGAACCATTTTCACTTTGGAGAGACTTTGGAAGTCCAAACAAGGAATTAGTTCTCTTAAAAGGGACTTCCCAGGGCTTCCCAGGTGGCTCAGTGGTAAAGAATCTGCCTGCCAAGGCAGGACAGATGGATTCGATCCCACATGCCTCAGAGCAACTAGGCCCCTGAGCCACAACTATTGAGCTTGTGCTCTAGAGCCCGGGAACTGCAACTATTGAGTCCACATGCCAGAACTACTGAAGCTCATGCACCCTAGAGCCTGTGTTCCGCATCAGGAGAAGCCACCCTGATGAGCAGCCTGTGCACCACAGCTAGAGAGCAGCACCCGCTCTCTGCGACTAGAGTAAAGCCCATGCAGCGATGATGATCCAGGGCAGCCAAAAATAAATAAATTATGTTCTAAAAAAGAGACTTGCTGACTTCCAGAGCCTTCGCAAATGGACTGGAGAAGGCTTCAATCCATTCTGCGAAAGTTTCGACAAACACCAGAAGATATTTATATCCTGATCGTGGAGGCATTTGAATGAAATCCAGCTGCCAGTCCTTCCCCAGACATGTCCCTTTGCATTGAATTGAGCTGAGTTATGAAGAGGGGATTAGATGGGTCTTTGGGTTATTACAGGCACATAAATCATAGGAAGCATTACTTGTTTTTACTGCTCTTGTAAGCCTCTCCCCTGAAACTGCCTTTTGTATCAAGTCCCAAGGACATCTTTCCCATAGTGGGTGGCATATGTAAGCTCTTAGTGAGCTTCCATTGTTGGGTTTCAGGGATTAGAACCTTATCCTTCTTTTTATACCAGCCTGTGCTTCCCTTCTCATAGCCCCATTTCTAGTATTTTCTTGTTCCTTTGGGGTTATTAGGGGATGCCAGGGAGTTCAGGGGGGACCAGTCACTAAAGTACTAGAGTCATAACTTGTTCAGGGTCCTGAAATCTAGCTGCCTGTTTTGCCATCTGATCAGCTTTCCTCATCCCTTGGCTCACAAAGAACCCATCCCTCTGATAGCCCCTACACTCACAAAAGACCCATCCCCCCGATGGCCCCTACAGTGGATTAGGGCTACCTGGGTTGAGAGCTGCACTGCTTCTAAAAGAGCCAGGATCAAATCTTTGTATTTTCTGGAGGAATTTCCAGCAGTTAACATTCCTGTAGTTCCAATGGCAGCATGAGTATGTAGCATGTGGAAACCATGTTTAGAGTCAATAAAAACTTTAATTTCTTTCCTTCCCTAATTGCAAATCTCTCATTAATGCAATTAGTTCAGCCTTCTGGGCTGATGATGGGTGACAGGGTCTTGGATTCCATGACTTCATCTCGAAGAACTATGGTCACCTTTCTGGTTCCCANAGGAATTTCCAGCAGTTAACATTCCTGTAGTTCCAATGGCAGCATGAGTATGTAGCATGTGGAAACCATGTTTAGAGTCAGTAAAAACTTTAATTTCTTTCTTTCCCTAATTGCAAATCTCTCATTAATGCAATTAGTTCAGCCTTCTGGGCTGATGATGGGTGACAGGGTCTTGGATTCTATGACTTCATCTCGAAGAACTATGGTCACCTTTCTGGTTCCCATTTTTACAAAACTTTTCCCACTAGTTAGCCATTCAACCTCAAATGAGGCTGTCAAGAGGCTCATCAGACCTGCTGGAGTAAGTTTGTTCTGTGGTCTCTCTGCATTGATACAATAAGTCTCCACTCTAGACTTCTAGAAGCAGAGTTTCTGGGTTCAGGATTTGGGACAACTTTATTGTCGGGGGTGTCCATTAGGAAGGCTGGATATCATTTTAAGCTTCCTCCAGACAACCAATGATGTCCTTTGACTTCCAGTACAGATTGTACCTGATAAGGGGTTAACACATCTAAGTGTTGTCTCTGGGTGTACTTGGAAGCCTCATTAATGAACAGGGCTGTGGCTGCTACTGCCTGCAGACAGCTTGGCCATTCCTGGGCCACTGAGTCCGGTGGCTTTGAAAAGTATGCCACTGGTCTCAGATCCTGTCTTAGCTTTTGGATCAGGATTCCTAGTGCTATCCCTGACCTCTTGTGGTTCAGGATTCCTAGTGCTATCCCTGGCATCTTGTGAACATATATCTAGTTGTGCTGTGCAGGCTTCCACATTTGGAAGTCCCAGGGCTGGTGTTTCAACTCAATTCAGTCTTTAGAGTCTCAAATGCCTGCTGGTAGTCCTTAATCCACCGAAAGAGTTTCTTTTCACTTCCCTTTAGAAACTCATAGAGGGGTTTTGCTATAAGGCCATAATTTGGAATCCATATATGACAGAACCCAACCATACCAAGGAAGTCTTGGAGCTGCCTTTCCACTGTTGGAGATAGTAATGCAATAATTGCTATTTTTCGATCTATGACCAGAATTTGTGTCCCTGGGGTCAAAACAAACCCTAAATATTGAATCCATTGCTGAGAGATCTGAGCCTTTGTTAAAAAGACTTTATATCCCTTTTTTGCCAGAAAATTTAGAACTGTAACAGTATTTTGACCTGAATCTTATTTGGTCTTAGTATTTATCAATAAATCATCAACATATTGAAGGAGAGTTCCCTTCTCAAGGCTCAGTTCCCTTGCTAATTAATGTATTTCTTAAAAAAGGGAGCTGTTCCAAAAACCCTGTGAAAGCACTGTCAATACATGTTGGGCATCCTCTGGGTTGTTAGGGTCCCTTCATTCAAAGGCAAAAAGGTATTGAAAGTCTAGATGTAGGGGAATAGAGGAAAATACATCTTTAGGTCCAAAACAGAGAAAAGCTGAGTGCTCCCTGGCACTTGGGTGAGGAAGGTGTATGGGTTTGTCATTAGTGGGTGAATAGGGAAGACTGCCTCATTCATTGCTCTTAAGTCTTGCTCAAACTGGTAATCCCATTAGGCTTCTGAACAGGGAGGATTGGGGTATTGCAAAGGGGTTGGCAGGGCCTAACGAGTCCATGTTTTATGAATTTGCTGAGCAGCAGTTGGAGTCCCCTCAGAGCCTCAGGCTGTAAGGAATATTGTCTTTTCCAGGAGTATTTTTCTCAAGCCTTAACCTTATTTTTATTGGAGGAATACATTTTGTCCTTCCTGGCACCCAGGTATCCCAAGCTGCAGGACCTACCTGTTCTCTCATTTCCTGGGGCATGTCTAGGGCAATATTTTGATGCCCACCAGATGGGTCATCTGGGACTACTAACAGATGCATTTACCTCTTTGGGCTTCACCCTGTCCTAAGAATATACTAGCTCTTATTTAGCAAATCTTCCCCAAAAAGTGAGACAGGGCATTCTGGCATGTACAAAAAGGAGTGAGAAATAATAACAGACTCCATTCTGCAGCAAGGGAAGATGTAAATCACCGNAGTCTCTAGGTTTGTCATAGTATTTCTTTCAAGGAGCAAGCATCTTTGAATTTCATGTCTGCAGTCACTGTCTGCAGTGATTTGGGGGCCCAAGGAAATAACATCTATCACCATTTCTATTTTTTCCCCATCTATTTGCCATGAAGTGATGAGACTGGATGCCATGATCTTAGTTTTTTTAATGTTAAGTTTAAGCCAGCTTTTTCACTCTCCTCTTTCACCCTCATCAAGAGTCTCTTTAGTTCCTCTTCACTTTCTGCCATAGCGTGATACCATCTACATATGTGAGATGGTTGATATTTCTCTCAGCAATCTTGATTCTAGTTTAAGCTGTATCCAGCCTGGCATTTCCCATGATGTACTCTGCATGTAAGTTAAATAAACAGAGCGACAATATACAGCCTTGTTGTACTCCTCTCCCAATTTTGAACAAGTTCATTGTTCCATGTCCAGTTCTAACTGTTGGCTTCTTGACCTGCATACGAGTTTCTCAGGAGACAGGTAAGGTGGTCTGGTATTCCCATCTCTTTAAGAATTTTCCACAGTTTGTTGTGATCCACACAGTCAAAGACTTTTGTGTTGTCAATAAGGCAGAAGTCAATTTTTTCNCCATGTCCAGTTCTAACTGTTGGCTTCTTGACCTGCATACGAGTTTCTCAGGAGACAGGTAAGGTGGTCTGGTATTCCCATCTCTTTAAGAATTTTCCACAGTTTGTTGTGATCCACACAGTCAAAGACTTTTGTGTTGTCAATAAGGCAGAAGTCAATTTTTTCTGGAATCCCCTTGCTTTTTCTATGATCCAATAGATGTTGGCAATTTGATCTCTGGTTCATCTGCCTTTTCTAAATCCAGCTTGAACATTTGGAAGTTCATGGTTCACCTACTGTTGAAGCCTAGCTTAAAGGATTTTGAACATAACCTAGCTAGCATGGGAAATGAGTGCAATTGTATGGTAATTTGAACATTCTATGGTATTGCTCTTCTTTGGGATTTGAATGAAAACTGAATTTTTCCAGTCCTGTGGCCACTGCTGAGTTTTCCAAATTTGCTGGCAGGTTGAGTGCAGCACTTTCACAGTATCATCTTTTGGGATTTGAAATAGTTCAACTGGAATTCTATTACCTCCACTAGCTTTGTTCATAGTAATGCTTCCTAAGGCCCACTTGACTTTACACTCCAGGATGTCTGGCTCTAGGTGAGTGATCACGCCATCGTGGTTAACTAGTTCATTAAGACCTTTTTGTACAACTCTTCCGTGTATTCTTGCCACCTCTTCTTAATCTCTTCTGCTTCTTTTAGGTCTATACTGTTTCTGTCCTTTATTGTGTCCACCTTTGTATGAAACATTCCCTTGGTATCTCTAATTTTCTTGAAGAGATCTCTAGTCTTTCCCATTTTATTGTTTCCCTCTGTTTCTTTGCATTGTTCACTTAGGAAGGCTTTCTTATCTCTCCTTGCTAGTCTTTGGAAATCTGCATTCACATGGGTATATCTTTGCTTTTCTCCTTTGCCTTTCATTTCTCTTCTTTTCTTAGCTATTTTTAAGGCCTCCTCAGACAATCATTTTTCTTTTTTGGATTTCTTTTTCTTGAGGACGGTTTTGATTATCACCCCCTATACAATGTTGCAAACCTCCGTTGATAGTTCTTTAGGCATTATGTCTATCAGATCTAATCCCTAGAATCTATTTGTCACTTCCACTGTATAATCATAAGGGATTTGATTTAAGTCATACCTGAATGGGCTAGGATTTTCCCTACTTTATTTAAGTCTGAATTTGGCAATAAGGAGTTCATAATCTGAGCCACAGTCAGCTTGGGAGCTGACTTGTTTTTGCTGACTGTATAGAATTTCTCCATCTTCGACTGCAAAGAATATAATCAATCTGATTTCAGTATCAACCACCTGCTGATGTCCATGCGTAGTATTGGCTTATGTTGTTGTTGGAAGAGGGTGTTTGCTATGACCAGTGTGTTCTCTTGGCAAACTCAGTTAGCCTTTGCCCAGCTTTATTTTGTACGCCAAGGCCAAACTTGCCTGCTACTCCACGTAACTCTTGACTTGATATTTCTGTCTTCCAGTCTCCTATGATGAAAAGGACATCTTTTTTTGGTGTTAGTTCTAGATCTTGTAAGTCATCATAGGGCCATTCAACTTCAGCTTCTTTGGCATTAGTGGTTGGGGCATAGACTTGGATTACTGTGATATTGAATGGTTTGCCTTGGAAACAGACAGAGATCATTCTGTCATTTTTGAGATTACATCCAAGTACTTCATTTTGGACTCTCTTGATGACTATGAGAGCTACTCCATTTCTTCTAAGGGATTTCTTGCCCATAGTAATAGATATAATAGTCATTTGAGTTAAATTCACCCATTCTGGTCCATTTTAGTTCACTGATTCCTGAGATGTTGATGTTCCGTTTTCCATCTCCTGTTTGACCATATCCAATTTACCTTGATTCATGGACCTAGCACTGTAAGTTCCTATGCAATACTATTCTTTACAGTATCAGACTTTACTTTCACCACCAGACACATCCACAGCTGGATATCGCTTCTGCTTTAGCTCAGCCTTTTCATTCCTTCATTCCACTCTTCTCCAGGAACATACTGGACACTAACTGACCCAGGGGGCTTCATCTTTCAACGTCATATCTTTTTTGCCTTTTCATTCTGTTTATGAGGGTTCTCAAGGCAAGAATGCTAAAGTGGTTTGCCATTCCCTTCTCCAGTGGACCATGTTTTGTCAGAACTCTCTACCGTGGCCCATCTGTCTTGGATGGCCCTACATGGCTACTTTCCTTAAGCAACCATGAACTGTCCTTTACATTAGCATTCTGTAAATTGGTAAAGAACATGTTAAGGTGTCACCAAACATCTTTAGTTTCTCTCTCACAAGAAGACAAAAGTAGGCAAATTTAGCCCTATTTAGCTTTTAATGTTCTAGTACTTTATCTTATTTGAAATGGCCTGAATGTTCAATTAATTGCTATTATTTAACTTAATTTAGTTTCAAATTTATTAATACCAAAATTTGGAGGGACTGTTTTAGATACATGTTTCCAAGACATAATTATTCCTACAAGAGTTTACCAATATTCTTATTCCAGTTACATTTACTTATAAGTTTAATCATATCATGTTATTTTCCACGTTGATAGATTTTTATGACAGAAATAGTGTACACTTACTGACTTCCAGAAACCCTAGGTGTTATGAAAGTATCATACTTAATGTTGATAACTAAAGACAGACAGGTCTGTATTAATTAAACCCACAAGTTTAGATTAGGCAAGTTAATTTCTATAGAACCAGAGATCTCATAGTTTTCCCACTTGAGTTTAAAATGGCCCTTTTTGATCCCCCCTCAGTCTGGGGGCGGCTATAGATGAAATCAGATAGTTCCTGAAAACCCAGGCAGAATAGTTCCATTGCAAGCTGAGAGGAGAGAGAGATGCAAGCTCCTGTCTTTTCTTTTTGTTCTTGAAAATCCTGCTAAGTAACCCAATGCTGGAGTCTCAGGCAATGTGGGTTATGTTTGTATTCCAAGGCTTAAGTGCTCCACTGTACCCACAATGTCAGCAGAGACTTGCAAGAGCAGCTGAACAGACAAAACTACAACAGAAAGATATCAGTCACAGAACTTGGACACAAACAAGAACTTTTCCGGATAAAGGTGTTTGGAGTGCAGGTGTGAAAACAACGGCAGAAGTAAACGGAAGGGGGAAAGAAAAGATTGAAAAAGAGAAAGAGAGACTGCCATGTCTATTCAGACACTAACCTGAGCACTTTCAGAGAGGGCCAGGGAAGGAGCGACCACCCTTCCACTGCCCACCGGGGTGATCAAGCCCGGAAACCAGTCAGTTGTGCATTGTCTGTAGGACAACCCATAGATGGGATTCTCACCCATGTGTACACCACTGTGTGGAAATCTGCTTGGTGGCAGGAAAATAAAGGCGAGACTATTGGGACAATCACACTTCCCAGCATCACATGGTATGAGGTTTGAAACTCTGTCACATGTAAATCTCCTCCCAGGGAGCGCTGGACCCAGGTCTGACTGGTGTGAGGCAAGCCTCTCCCCTGCTCTCACCCACTGCTGGCCAGAAGGTGCAGGTCTCACAGCTAAGAGCAGTGACGCTGTTGTGGCTCAACGTCCGCGCTCTCAGAAGGAGGGGACAGAAGCGAGAGAGGGGACAGAGAGAGGAGAGGAGAGATAAGTAGATTTCAGAAAAGGGAAAGGGACAGAGGGGAAAGGGAAACAGTGAGGAAGAAAGGACAAAGGACCTTCTCCAGGTCCACTGGAGAAGGGAATGGCAAACCACTTTAGCATTCTTGCCTTGAGAGTTGCCCGGATGTGGGTGCTGAGGCTGCCAGACGCCAGAAAGGCAGACTTAGCAAACGTGGTGACGCTGAGACGAGAGGTTCAGGTGGCCGTTTGTCACCCACGGGGTCACTGCACTCCGTGTCTCGTAGGGGCCCAGATCCTTTCCTCAGAAGGGGACAACCGCCCCACTCTGGAAACCACATAGTGTGTCATTGACTAGGGTTCTTGGCCTTCCCTAGAAATTTGGACAAGGCTTTACTGGGCCCCCTGCTGCAGCAGAAGGGAGTGAGGCAAACAACAGTTTCCCTTGCTTGCTTGCTCCTGAGCAGGGTAAGCTTGTTCCTTATATGGGATGAGGGTAGGGGCATGTCCAGGGTTCAGGCCAGCAGAGTGGCTTGGGCGATTTGCCCACCCCTTAGGTGGCAGTGTGTGCAGGGGCCATACGCAGTACCCTGCTTTTCTCTGGGCTCTTCAGAAGTGGCAGTTGGATTTGTTAGTCTCTTTGTATCCTTTGTCCAGAATTTGCCCCAACTGGGCCTCTATGAAGTTATTTTTAGTCCCATACAATTTCTTTGTATTTTGTTGCTTGAGGAGAGGTGTGTCCAGATGAAAGCACTGCAGCACTGCCGCAAAGGTCCCATGTCCCAGGCCTGTCTCAGTTTTAGTGCCCTTGCTGAAAATCAGATGACCATAGTTATGTGGGTTTACTTGTGGACTCTCAATTCTATCACATGTATCTGTGTTTATCCTTTTGCTATTACTAGACCATCATGATTATTGTAGCTTTGTGCTAAATTCTGAAATTGGGAAGTGTGAGACTACCAAGATTTGTTCTTTTTCAAGACTGTTTTGGCTAATCTGAATCTTTGAACTTCCACATGGACTTTAAAATCAGAGTGTCAATTTCATTAAGGCAGCTGGAGTTTTGATGAAGATTGAGTTGAATCTGTAGATCAATTTGGGAACTTTTGACATCTCAGTTTTGAGACTTTCAATCCATGAATGTGAGATACTCTTCCATTTAAGTCTTTCTTTTAATGATGTTTTCTGGTTTCTGGGGTAACCTGTTTTGCACTCTTACATTAAAGTTAGACCTAAGAATTCTTGGTACGGTCAAATAGAAGTATCTTCTGATTTTATTTATTTATTTATTTGGTTCATTGCTAATATATAGACATACAATTGACTTACTATATTCTACAATCTTGCTGAACTGGTTTATTAGCACTGAAACTTTTTGTGTGAGTTGTTTCAGATTCTGATACATAAAATCATGACAACTACAAATAGGGTTTTATTTCTTTGTAGTTTTAATATTTTTACTGTTAATAGTCCTAGTTAAAACATCACTACAACATTGGTAATACATAAGAAGAATGAACATTCACATTTGATTTGTTCTTGATCTTTAGGGGGAGCTGCTCTCAGCCTTTCACCATTAAGTATGAATTTACTATAGATTTTTCATAGATCCTCTCAGGTTGAAGAGATTCCTGTCTGTTACCATTTTGTTGAGTCTCTCTATGATGAAAGACTGAATTTTTGCCTAATTCTTTTTATGTGTATCTTGATATTATATTTGTCCTCTATTAATATGGTATACTAGATTACTTTATCATATGTTTAACCCACTTTGTATTCCTGAGAAATCATTTGTCAATAGTTTATACTTTTTTATGTTACTGGATTTTGTTTGCCAGTACTTTATGGATTTTTGCATTTATAGTCATAAGGGATATTGATCTTTCTTATGATAACTCATTTTTAATACACCTAAGAGTAATGTGGGGCTTCCCTAGTAGCTTGGCTGGGAATCCACTTGCAGTGTGGGAGACCCTGGTCCTATTCCTAGGTCGGGGAGATCCCCTGGAGAAGGGATGGGCTACCCACTCCAGTATTCTTGGCCTTTCCTGGTGGCTCAGACAGTAAAGAATTCACTTGCAATGCAGGAAACCTGGGTTCAATCTCTGGGTTGGGAAGATCCACTGAAGGAGGGCATGGCAACCTGCCTCAGTATTCTTGCCTGGAGAATCCTCATGGATAGGGAAGCCTGGTGGGCTTGCATGGACCTGGTGGGTCCATGGGGTTGCAGAGTCAGGCATGACTGAGTGACTAAGCACAGCAGAGTGATGCACTCATATTATGGACTATGTGTTGAAAAATATTTTAAATTACTTTTTTCCTGTAATAAGTAATGAAGAAATAAACACCATTTTACCTGTGCTAAATTGCTTCAGTCGTGACCAGCTCTTTGTGACCTATGGACTGTAGTCCACCATGTTCTTCTGTCCATGAGATTCTCCAGGCAAAACCTACTTACATACAAATTCATTTTATTTCTGTAGACTTCTAGATATAAGTCTGCTTAGCCAAAGTGTGTTCATTTTAAATTTTAATAAATATTTCAAAAAATGCAGCAATGTAAATATTTCTGCTGCTGCTGCTGCTAAGTCGCTTCAGTCGTGTCCGACTCTGTGCGACCTCATAGACGGCAGCCTACCAGGCTCCCACATCCCTGGGATTCTCCAGGCAAGAATACTGGAGTGGTTTTCCATTTCCTTCTCCATAGATATTTCTAGAGATGTAATTATATACTTTCTCCAGTATAAGATACTGATAGTTTAAACTTTTATCTAATAAGTCAAATATTTCTCATTATTCAAATTTTCCTAACATGTGCCAAGGTTGAACATTGTTCCCTAAGATATCTGCAACTTACCTGTCTTCTATAAACTGCCAGTTGCTTTGTCTATTTTTAATTGGGTTTTTGTTCTTACTGATATAGGAGTTTTGCATGTTAGTTTTTAATGTTTTGTCAGTGATGTTTTGCAGTTTTCTATATTTTTAATTAGCTGGTGTGTCAACCCTTTATGCTCTAAGTTTTAGGTTTCTTTTGACCCATACCACCTCATGTACTCCAAAGTTATGCAAATATGCTCTATATTATTATTTTTTTTGACAGATTTATATTATTATTTTTTAAATACTGCATTTACTTTCTATTGCTGCTGTAACAAATTAACATAATTCCTCTCTCAATCTATATAGATGCTTAGAACGTGCTTTTGACAAGTATTTGACAGAGGGAAGGAAAATACCAGGGCTTGGTTCTGAAGGACTTGATATTGCTGCAAAGTCGAAGACCTTAGGAAGGAAAGGCACATGAGTGAACAGGTCCAATTCCTGAAGATTAGAGCTCCTCTGGGCAAACCTACCAAGAACCCATGGGATGCTTCAACAAACTCACTTGGCTTTCTGACTCTAGGGACTTCAGAATCTTCAGAACTTATTTCTGCATTTCCTTTTCCTTTATACACTATTTCACATTTTTACTCTTTCCTTTATCATTTCTTTATTAAAGTATAGTTGATTTACAATATTGTTTCACATGTAAAGCAGAGTGATTCAGTTATTTATTTTCTGGTTATTTTCAGTTACAGGTTACTGCAAGATATATACTTCCCTGTCCTATATAGTAAATCCTTGTTGCTTATCTTTTCCATGTATGATAGTTAGTGCCTGTTAACCTCATTCTCTTAGCTTTCTCTCCGCCCTTTCCCTTTTCCCTTTGATAACCCTAAATTTGTTTTCTGTCTNGCCTGGATAATTCCATGGGGTTGCAGAGAATCAGACATGACTGAGTGACTTTCACTTCACTTCACACGCTAGCAAGTTTATGCTCAAAATCCTTCAAGCTAGGCTTCAGCAGTATGTGAACTGAGAACTTCCAGATGTACAAGCTGGGTTTCAAAGAGGCAGAGGAACCAGAGGTCAAATTGCCAATATTCATGGGATCATGGAGAAAGCAAGGAAGCTCCAGAAAAACATCTACTTCTGCTTCATTGACTACACTACAGACTTTGACTGGGTGGATCACAACAAACTGTGGAAAATTCAAGAGATGGGAAAATGAGACCACCTTATCTGCCTCTTGAGAATGTATGCAGGACAAGAAGCCACAGTTAGAACTGAAAATGGAACAGTGGACGGGTTCAAAATTGGGAAAGGCTGTATATTGTCACCATGTTTATTTAACTTATATGCAGAGTTCATCATGCAAAATGCCAGGCTGGATGTATCACAAGCTGGAATCAAGATTTCTGGAAGAAATAGCAACAACCTCAGATATGCAGATGATACCATTCTAATGGCAGAAAGTGAAGGGGCACTAAAGAGCCTATTGATGAGGGTGAAAGAGAGTGAAAAAGCTGTCTTGAAACATAAAATTCAAAAAACTAAGATATTGGCATCCAGTCCTATCACTTCATGGCAAACAGAAGTGGAAACAGATTTGGCTTCAAATCACTGTAGATAGTGACTGCAGCCATGAAACTAAGACACTTGCTCCCTAAAGTTATGACAAACCTAGGCAGGGAATTACAAAGCTGCCGCTTCTGCTAGGTCACTTCAGTCGGGTCCGACTCTGTGCAACCCCGTAGACGGCAGCCCACCAGGCTCCCCCGTCCCTGGGATTCTCCAGGCAAGAACACTGGAGTGGGTTGCCATTTCCTTCTCCAATGCATGAAAGTGAAGTCGCTCAGTTGTGTCCGACTCTTCGTGATCCCATGGACTGCAGCCCACCAGGCTCCTCCGTCCATGGGATTTGCCAAGCAAGAGTACTGGAGTGAGATTACAAAGCAGAGATATCATTTTGCAAACAAAGATCCATATAGTCAAAGCTATGGTTTTTCCAGTAGTCATGTATAGATGTGAAAGTTGGACCATAACGAAGGCTGAGCAGCAAAGAATTGATGCTTTCGAATTGTGGTGCTAGAGAAGAATCTTGAGAGTCAATAAATCCAACCAATCACTCTTAAAGGAAAACAAGCCTGACTATTCATTGGAAGGACTGATGCTGAAGCTGAAATTCCTGTGCTCTGGCCACCTGATTCGAAGAGCCAACTCACTGGAAAAAGCTCTGATGCTGGGAAAGATTGAAGGCTAAAGGAAAAGGGGATGGCAGAGGATGGGGTGGTTAGATATCATCACCGACTCAAGGGACATGAGCTTGAGCAAACTCTGGAAGATAGTGGAGGAAAGAGGAGCCTGGCATGCTATAGTCACTGGGGCCACAAAAAGTCAGACACAACTTAGTGACTGACCAGCAACAACAGCTAATCAACAAACAATGTTGTGATAGTTTCAGGTGAAAAGCAAAGGGACTCAATCATACATATGCATATACTCCCTTCCCACTCAGGCTGCTACATAATACTGAGCAGAGGTTCCATATGATATACGTTAAGTCCCTGCTGCTTACCCATTTTAAATATAGTAATGTGTACATGTCCATCCCAAACTCCCTAACTATCCCTTGCCCTCATACTTCCCCCCAGAAACCATAAATTCATTCTCTAAGTCTGTGAATCTCTTTCTGATTTCTCAAAGTTCATTTGTATCATTTCTTTTCAGATTCTGCAAATAAGGGATGCCATATGATAAATCTCCTTCTCTGTCTGACTTACTTCATTCAGTATGATAGTCTCTAGGTCCATCCATGTTGCTGCAAATGACCTTATTTCTTTCTTTTTAGTGGATGAAAAATATTTCATTGTATGTATGTGCCACATCTTTTTCTTTTTTTCAATCCGTTCCTCTGTAGATGGACATTTAGGTTGCTTCCGTGTCTTGGCTATTGTAAACAGTGCTGCAGGGAACATTGGGGTGCACGTATCCTTTCGAATCACGCTTTTCTCCAGATGTATGCCCAGGAGTGGGATTGTAGGATCATATGGTAGCTCTATTTTTAGTTTCTTAAGGAACCTCCATGAACCTCCATATTGTTTTCCAGGGCTTCCCTGGTGGGTCAGAGGGTAAAGCATCTGCCTGCAATGTGGGAGACCCGGGTTTGATTTCTGGGTCTGGAAGATCCCCTGGAGAAGGAAATGGCAATCCACTCTGGTACTCTTGCTTGCAAAATCCCATGGATGGAGAAGCCTGGTAGGCTACAGTCCATGGATTCGCAGAGTCGGACACAACTGAGCAACTTCACTTTCATATTGTTTTCCACAGTGGTTGTACCAATTTACATTTTAGGGAGAGTTCCCTACAAAGAGAGAGTTTAAAATTTTTTTTTATATTGGAGCATAATTGATTAACGATGGTTATGTTAGTTTAAGGTGTACAGCAAAGTGGTTCAGTTTTAAATATCTATTCTTTATTAAAAGTGATAAGGGAAAAGCAACAAGTAACTTACAAGAGAACTCTCATAAGGCTAGTTGCTGA
This sequence comes from Neotragus moschatus, assembly GCA_006410615.1. Taxonomy (NCBI): domain Eukaryota; kingdom Metazoa; phylum Chordata; class Mammalia; order Artiodactyla; family Bovidae; genus Neotragus; species Neotragus moschatus. Next base: position 247,441 of record SJYA01000102.1, read on the forward strand.
CCTTTCAGCAGAGATTCTGCAGGCCAGAAAGGTGTAGCACAATATATGTGCATTCAACATAGGAGCACTTAAATATATAAAGCAAATATTGTCACACATGTACACACACTCATACCCCCTCTTCTTTATCCATCTGTTGATGGACACGTAGTTTCCTTCTATATCCTGGCAGTTGTAAATAATGCTGCTATAAACATTGGGGTGCATGTATCTTTTCAAATTAGTGTTTTTCTTATTGGCTTCCCAGGTGGCACAGCGGTAAAGAATGTGCCTGCTAATGGAGGGATATGCAAAAGAGATGGGTTTGATCCCTGGGTCGAAAAGATCCCCTGGAGGAGGCCATGGCAACCCATTCCAGTATTCTTGCCTGGAAAATTCCATGGACAGAGAAGCCTGGTAAGCTACAGTCCATGGGTTACAAAGAGTTGGACACAACTGAGCACGCAAGCACACATGTATGCGCGTGCGCACACACACATATACACACACACACACATATATATAATGAAATACTAGTCAGTGATAAAAGTTTGCCATTCACAGCAACATGGATAGACTTGGTCATTATGCTAAGTGAAAAAAGTCAGAGAAAGACAAGTACTGTGTAATATCACTTATATGTGGAATCTAAAAACTACAACAAACATAAATTTAACAAAAAAGTATACTCAGATATAGAGAAAAAACTAGTGGCTACTAGTAAGAAGAAGCAAGAAGAGAGGGGTGATTTAGGGATGTAGGGCATTAAGAGTTGGAAAGTAATAGGTATAAAATAAGCTACAAGGAAATATTGTACAACATGGTGAATATAACCAGCATTTTATAAGTACAAATGGAATATAACCTTTAAAAATTATGAATCAGTATAGGGGACATTGGTAACTTACATAATATTGTATATCCACTATACTTCAATTTAAAAAGACGTGTTAAAAGTCTGTTTCGTCTGATATGTCTATTCTGTCTGATTGCTATCCTTGTTTTCTTTTCATTTTCATTTGTATGAAAAGTATTTTTCCAACCCTCTACTCTCAGTCTGCTTCCCTGGTGGCTCAGGTAAAGAACCGGCCTGCAATGCACGAGATATGGGTTCAATCCCTGGGTTGGGAAGATCCCAAGGAAATGGCAACCCACTCCAGTATTCTTGCTTCAGAAATGCCAGGAACAGAGGAGCTAGTGGGCCATAGTTCATGGGGTCACAGAGTTGGACACGGCTTAGTGACTAAACAACAACTTTCAGTCTCTGTGTGTTTTTTGCCCTGAGGTGAGTCTCTTGTAGCCAATATATTGTAGGTTCTTGTTTTTAAAAAAATTTAATCTGTCACTGTCTTTTTATTGGAGCATTTAAGTCCAGTGACATTTAAAATAACTATTGATAGGTATCTATTGCCATTTTAAATCTTGGTTTCCAGATTTTGTAGTTTTTCTTTTTCACTTTTTTTCCTTTTGTGGTTTGATGGTTTTCTTTTGTATTATTCTTGAGTTCCTTTCTTTTTGGTATTTGTGAATATATGTTTTTGATTTATGGTTACTGTGGTTTTCAAGGATGTTGGCCCATACCTATAGTATTTGCTTCAACTGATAATCATACATTCTAAACAATCTGCATTCTAACACCTCCTTTCCCCACATTTGTGATTTTGACGTCCTATTTTACATCTTTATGCTATAGTTTTGCTCCTAATTGTAGTCCGAATCACTCTTATAAAAATTTGTTTTTTTATAAAACCATTTATAAAAAATGTACTGGCTTATTTATCTTCTATCCTTTTGTATGTTTGCCTTTCCTGTTGTGATTTGCCCTTTCCTATAGGTTCTTGCGTCTTTTCTATTTAGAGACGATCTTTCAATATTTCTTTTAGGGTATTTTTAGTATTACTGACCCCTTTGTTTTTATTTGTCTTAGGAATTGTTTATCTCTTCTAAGTGATAAACTTGCTGGCTAGAATATCTTATATGGCAGGTTTTTCCCTTTCAAGACTTTGAATATATCTTGCTACTCCCTTTTGGCCTGCAAAATTTCTGCAGAAAAATCAGCTGATAGTCTTTTGGGGATTACCTTTTACCTGACACTTTGTTTTTCTCTTGTTGCTTTGGGAATCTTGCCTCTAACTTTTGCCATTTTAATTATGATATGGCCTAATGTGGATCTATTTGGGTTCCTCTTGTTTTGGACTCTGCGTCCTGTGCCTGGATATCTGTTTCCTTCTTTACGTTTGGGAAGTTTCCAGCCATCGTTTCTCCAAATACATGTTCAGTCCCTTTCTCTCTATCTTCTCCTTCCAGAACCCCTATTATGCATAGATCGGCATGCTTTATTTTATATTTTATATTTTATTTTAATATATATTTTATTTTTTTTTATATTTTATATTTTACTTTATGTTATATTAACCCTTAGATCTTGTACGTTGCTTTCATTTGAATATCTGTTATTTTGATTGGGTGATTACCTGTACTCTTGCTTCCAGATCATTTATTCTTTCTTCTAGATCTTTAGTCTGCTATTCATTGCTTCTAGATTGGTTCTTATCTTGGCAATTGAGTTGTCTAATTTTGATTGATTCATCTCTACAGTTTCTCATTCCTTGTTACAGTGAACATTTCTGTAATCTCTGTTAATTCCTATAGCATTTTTATTATTTTCTTTTTGAACTTGGGGTCTAATAGGCTGATGAGGCCTATTTCATCATTTGTTCTTTTAGGGGTTTTCTCTGATTGTTTTATTTTTTTTTTGGTTGCAATATTATTATTTTTTTTTCAAGCTTTATAATTTTTTATTGGAGTATAGTTGATATAACAATATTATATTCATTTCAAGTGTACAACATAGTGATTCAACATTTATATACATTATGAACTGATCACATTAAATCTAGTAATGGTCTGCCACCACACAAAGTTATTGCAATTCTATTGACNCACTGAGTGGGAAGTGGGGAGGCTCCTGTCAGCTGTTCTTGCGCCGTTGCAGCCTGGCACTCTCAGCCGCTGCCCCTGACCTCGTGTGGGGTGGCTCCTCTCGGCCGTTCCTGTGCCATCACAGTCTGGGACTCTCTGGCCGCTGCCTCTTGGACGCGGGGTGGCTCCTCTCGGCCGTGCTTAGTGAGCTGGCTCCGCAGCCGCCTGCGCTTAGTGAGTCTCTCAGATTGTTTTAACTGGAGTAGTTCCTCTGCTTTTTATTTTACCTAACTTTCTTTGTCTGTATGAATTTGGGAGTAACAGTTACCTACTGTGGTGTTGAAGGTTTTGTTTGGTTGTTTTAAATTTATTTTTAATGTGGGAACACCCCTCTGTAGACTGAGTCCAGTATTCTTGGTGTGAGGGCTGCTTTTGGTATGGATTCAGCCACAGCTTTTCTTAGATTGTGCTGACCATTATCCCCTTGATGGGGGCTGTAAGGGGTGGTACAGTGTCCAGAGCTTGCGCTGGATTGGGGTAAGGCCTCCTCTTTGCTCCATGGCTGTCACTGCCTTGTCAGGAGTGGCGTCTGCTCCCCAGTTGTTGAAGTAGAAGCCCTGAGGATTAGGTCTCATTATGCTCCATTGCCCTTGAGTGCATGCCTTGCCCTGAAGCAGGTGGTCACTAAAGAAAGTGCAGTTTGTGTGGTCACAGTGAATCTGTATCTCCTGTGTGGCTGTCTGCAGTTCTGTCCAAAAGCAGCCCGAGTTCATATCCCTTTCTCTGTTGTGTTTGACAGAGACTTAGTGCTAGGCTGTGCTGTTGAGTAGGTAGGAACTGGAGGCTGGGGGTCTGGGGGTGTGGCTACAGGAATCTAGATGGCTGTGCTGATTGCTGGGACCTGGGCTGCCTCTGTGGGGGCCCTCTCCAGGACCTGTCTGCCCCTGATGTTGAAGTGGGCAGAGCTGAAGCACTCCCACCAGGAAACGAACAATCATATCCTTTTGCCCAGAGCCTGTCCATCCAAGACTCTGGGCCCATTGCTTCCATGTTCCTGTGGTGCCACCTGGCTCATGGCAGCCAGGCCTATACCCTGTACACATGGAAAATGGGCTCCACAGTATGGCCCAGATCACACCCCAGGCATCCCTCTGTCGCGGTGCAGTCAGATCTCTGCTGTTATCTTGTGCGAGGCTGCAGTGTGGGGCTGCAGTTTGCCCCTTCCAGTTGGAAAGTACAGCGAGTCCACTGCCGTTAGCACATGTTTCTCTCCACCCTGATGTTAGAAAGCCAGCACAGGGGCACTTTCCCTTAGTAGTCTGGGCTTCTCCAGCCCTTCTATCTGACCCAGCAGATTTCTCAGCAGTAAAGGGAGCCCCCAGAGTAGGTCCACCCATGTGGACCTTCTGTTCCTCACAGATGCCCCCCAGGGCCACCGGTTCCATCCTGATTTTTTCCCATCCTGCTCTGGTTACATGGAGATCTTTCTTGCAGCTTGGATATATAGGAGATCTCTTGCCAGTTTCCAGTTGGTTTTCTGTGAGAACTGTTCCACACATAGATGCATTTTTGATGTGTATGTGGGGGGAAATGAGCTCCGTATCCGCCTCTGCCATCTTGATTCCTCTCCCTAGACCATTGTCAATTCCTAACCACTCTGTGGCAATGTCTGAAAATAAGCTTTGTAGAAATGTACTGTTCCTTGAGCAGTGAGAATACTGGTGTTGGCCGGGCAATCTTTCTGAATGGCAGTTTTGCAATCTAAATGGCAAATGTTTACAGTTGACTTGGTGTCAGTTTTCTCAGCCTAAGTTTAAGGCTGTGCATATATGGAGGATGTTGCAAGGGGATCTTGTTATCCTAATCATATCAGTCCAGGAATTGTAGTTTGGAAAGAAGCTCACCTATCTCAGAAGCATCCAATCTTCATAGAATCATAAAGTTAAGGACTTTAGATTATATAGTTCAAAAGTTTCTTTGCCTTGGAGGAAACCAAAGCTCAGAACCCAGAATTTTCACTCCTTGTTTCAGAGGAGTCTCAGTCTGTTTTTTAGAAAGATAATCACCCCTTAGTCAAACATCTGACTCTTGGATGAATACCCCTGGTACCTTTCGCCAGGAGGAGAGAGGCTGCCAGTGAAGAGATGGACTCAAGCCTGAAGGTCAAGGCTACAGCTGCTAGTCCTTTGCTGCTGTTGCTGCTAAGTCGCTTCAGTCATGTCCAACTCTGTGTGACCCCATAGATGGCAGCCCACTATGCTCCCCTGTCCCTGGGCTTCTCCAGGCAAGGACACTGGAGTGGGTTGCCATTTCCTTCTCCAATGCATGAAAGTGAAAGTGAAGTCTCTCAGTCGTGTCTGACTCTTAGTGATCCCATGGACTGCAGCCCACCAGGCTCCTCCATCCATGGGATTTTCCAGGCAAGAGTACTGGAGTGGGATGCCATTGCTGGTTCTTTAATACTTGTTTAAACCTTATTTTAACACCACATTATTTATGAGTTTGAAGTTCGATGCTAATATCTTTGTTGTTCACATCAGTTAAATGTAACCACAATAGGAGAGGTCCTGAAGGGTTCTGGTAGGCAGTACAGCACAGGCACTACTTACTGTATGCTGGTCTCAGAAACTAATCAGACCGAGGCTTGAATCCTGCATCAACACGTACATGCCTTGCCCAAGTTACTTGAGCATTCTCTGCTTCAAGGGGACAGCTCTACTCAGCTCAAAGAGTTGTTATGGGTCATAAATGAGGTGATACATGTCAAGTGCTCATGAATAAGTGCTCCAAAACAGCTTCATTTTGTTAAATAAAAAATAGAGCTCTCCTGAAGTTCAGTGTATATGACTTGAAAAGTAAAAATAAAACAAAAACACACGTGGGAATAGGCCAAATCTGGGTGAATTCCCAGCACAAAAATCTTTTAAGGTTGTGTATTTTATACATTGTATATCCTAATTATTTTTTAAAAAACTTATTGAAGCACAGTTATTTATAATTCACATTAATTTCTGCTGTACAGAAAAGTGATTCAGTTATACATATATATATACACATATTCTTTTCCATTATGATTTAGCACAGGATATTGAATATAGTTCCCTGTGTTATACAGTTTAGGACCCTGTTTATCCATTCTATATATACAGTTTGCATCTGCTAATTGCAAACTCCCGATTTATCCCTCCCCAACCTCCTTCTCCCTTGGCAACCACCAGCCCACTCTATGCTCCTGTTTTGTTTCTCTTTCATAGATGGTTCATTTGTGCCATATTTTAGATTCCACATGTAAGTGATATCATATGGTGTTTGTCTTTCTGAATTACTTAACTTAGTATGATAATCTCTAATTGCATCCATGTTGCTACAAATAACATTATTTTGTTCTTTTTTATGGCTGAGTAGTATTTCATTGTATATATGTACCACATCTTAAAAAAAAATGTTTTTATTGGAGTTCAGTTGATTGGCAATGTTACTTTCTACTGTACAGCAAAGTGAATCCATTATATATATTTATTTAAAAGGGTGGATTCTTTTCCCATATAGTTCATTACAGAATATTGAGTAGAATTATTTTTAACTATACAGTCGATTCTTATTAGCTGTCTATTTTATATATAGCAGTGCATATATATCCGGCACAATTTCCCAATTATCCCTCCTCCCTTTTCCCCTCTGGTAACCATAAGACTTTTCTACATCTGTAATTCTATTTCTGCTTTGTAAATAAGTTCACTTTTACCACTTTTTAAGATTCCACATATAAATGATATCATATCACACGTTATTTGTCCTTCTGTCTGACTTACTTTACTCAGTATGACAAACTCCAGGTGGCTCCGGTGGCATTCTTTTGTTCTTTTTATGGCCATTGTATATATGTACCACATCTTTATCCGTTTCTCTATTGATACACATTTGGGCTCCTTCCATGTCCTGGCTATTGTAATAGTGCTGCAATGAACACTGGGGTGCATGTATCTTTTTGAATTATGGTTTTCCAAGGAATTTGACTGCTGGATTATATGATAGCTCTATTTTTAGTTTTTTAAGGAATCTTTATACTGTTCTCCACAGTGGTTGTACAAGTTTACATTCCCACCAATAATATGCCTTGTTGTTGTTCAACTGTTAAATCATTTCTGATTCTTTGCCACCCCTGTCCTTTACCTCCTGGAGTTTTCTCAGATTCATGTTCCTTGAGTCAGTGATGCTATCTAAGCATCTCATCCTCTGCCACCTGCCTTTCCTTTTACCTTCAAACTTTCCCAGCAGCAAGGTCTTTTCTGCTAAGTCAGCCCTACGCATCAGGTAGCCAAAGTATTGGAGCTTCAGTCCTTCCAATGAATATTCATTGTTGATTTCCTTGAGGATTGACTGGCTTGATCTCCTTGCAGTCCAAGGGANTCCTCTGCCACCTGCCTTTCCTTTTACCTTCAAACTTTCCCAGCAGCAAGGTCTTTTCTGCTAAGTCAGCCCTACGCATCAGGTAGCCAAAGTATTGGAGCTTCAGTCCTTCCAATGAATATTCATTGTTGATTTCCTTGAGGATTGACTGGCTTGATCTCCTTGCAGTCCAAGGGACTCTCAAGAGTCTTCTCCAACACCACAGTCCAAAGCATCAATTCTTTGATGTTCCGCCTTTATGGTCCAACCCTTACATCTGTACATGACTACTGGAAAAACCATAGCTTTGACCGTATGGACTTTGTCAGCAAAGCGATGTCTCTGCTGTCTAGGTTTGTCATAACTTTCCTTCCCAGGAGCAAATGTCTCTTAATTTCATGGCTTCAGTCATCATCCACAGTGATTTTGGAGTCCAAGAAAATAAAATATGTCACTGCTTCCGCTGTTTCCCCTTCTGTTTATCATGAAGTGGTGAGACTAAATGATAATATCTTTATTTTTTGAATGTTGAATTTCAAGCCAGCTTTTTCATTCTCCTCTTTTACCCACATCAAGAGGCTCTTTAGTTCCTCTTCACTTTTTGCCATTTCAGTGGTATCATCTGCATATCTGAGGATGCTGATATTTATCCCAGCAGTCTTGATTCCAGCTTGTGATTCATCCAGCCCAGCATTTCACCTGATGTACTTGGCATGTAAGTTAAATAAGCAGAATTAAATATAGAGCCTTGTTGTACTCCTTCCCCAATTTTGAACCAGTCTATTGTTCCATGTCTGGTTCTAAGTGTTGCTTCTTGACCTGCATACAGGTTTCCCAAGAGGCAGGTAAGGTGGTCTGGTGTTCCCATCTCTTTAAGAATTTTCCACTGTTTGTTGTTAAAAGGCTTTAATGTAGTCAATGCAGCAAAAGTAGATGTTTTATGGAACTCCTTTGCTTTCTCTACAATCCAACAAGTGTTGGTGATTTGTCCTCTGTCTCCTTTGCATTTTCTAAATCCAGCTTGTACATCTGGAAGTTCTTGGTTCATGTAGTATAAAGGCTAGCTGGAAGAATTTTGAGCATTATCTTGCTAGCTATTGATGTGAGTGCAACTTTAAGGTAGTTTGAAGATTCTTTGGCATTGCCTTTCTTTGGATTAGAAAGAATCTTCTAACTGATTGATTAGAAAATTGATTTGTGGTTTAGCTGGTAAAGAATCCACCCACAATGTGGGAGACCTGGGTTCAATCCCTGGGTTGGGAAGATCCCCTGGAGAAGGGAAAGGCTACTCACTCCAGTATTCTGACCTAGAGAATTCCAAGGACTGTTTAGTCCATGGGGTCGCAACAAGTTGGACACAACTGAGCGACTGTCACTTCTTTGGGATTGGAATGAAAACTGAACTTTTCTAGTCCTGTGGCCATTGCTGAGTTTTCCAAATTTGCTGATATATTGAGTGCAACACTTTAGCAGCAGCATCTTTAAGGATTTAAAATAGCTCAGCTGGAATTCCATCACCTCCACTTGCTTTGTTTATAGTAGTGCTTCCTAAGATCCACTTGACTTCACACTCCAGAATGTGGAGTCCAGGTGAGTGATGACATCATTGTGGTTATCCAGGTCATGAAGACCTTTTTTGTATAATTCTTCTGTGTATTCTTGCCACCTCTTCTTGATTTCTTCTGCTTCTGTTAGGTCCTTACTGTTTCTGTCCTTTATTGTGCCCATCGTTGTGTGAAATGTTCCCTTGATATCCCCATTTTTCTTGAAGAGATCTCTAGTCTTTCCCATTCTATTGTTTCCCTCTGTTTCTTTCCATTGTTCTTTGAGTAAGACCTTCTTATGTCTCCTTGCTATACTCTGGAACTCTAAATTCAAGTTAGGTATATCTTTTCCTTTCTCCTTGGCCTTTCACTTCTCTTCTTTCCTCATCTATTTGTAAAGCCTCCTCAGACAACCACTTTGCCTTCTTCCATTTCTTTTTCTTTGGGATGGTTTTGTCACTGTTCCCTGTTCAGTGTTATGAACCTCCATCTGTAGTTCTTCAGGCACTCTACCAGATCTAATCCCTTGAATGTATTCATCATCTCCACTGTATAATGATATGGGATTTGATTTAAGTCATACCTGAATGACATAATGGTTTTCCCTACTTTCTTCCATTTAAGCCTGAATTTTGCAATAAGGAGCTGATGATCTGAGTCACAGTCAGCTACAGGTCTTGTTCTTGCTGAATACCTTTGGCTATAAAGAATATAATCAATCTGATTTCAGTATTGACCATCTGATGATTTTCATGTGTAGCATCTTGTGTTATTGGAAGAGGGTGTTTGCTATGACCAGTGCATTATCTTGACAAAACTCTGTTAGCCTTTGTCCTGCTTCATTTTGTACTCCAAGGCCAAACTTGCCTTTTACTCCAGGTATCGCTTGACTTCCTACTTTTGCATTCCAATCCCCTATGATGAAAAGGGTATCTTTTGTTGTTATTGTTAACTCTAAAAGATATTGTAGGTCTTCATGCTAAGTTGCTTCAGCCATGTCCAACTCTTTCTGACCCTGTAGACTGCAGCCTGCCATGCTCTTTTGTCCATGGGATTCTCCAGGCACGAATACTGGAGTGGGTTGCCATGCCCTTCCCCAGGGAAGAGAAAGTCTTCACAGTAACAGTCAACTTCAGCTTCTTCAGCATTAGTGGCTGGGGCATAGACTTGGATTACTGTGATGCTGAATGGTTTGCTTGGTAACAACCAAGATCATTCTATTGTTTTTAAGATTGCACCCAAGTACTGCATTTTGGACTCTTGACTATGGGGACTATTGACTATGGGGCCTACTCCATTTCTTCTAAGGGATTCTTTCCCACAGCTGTAGGTATCATGGTCATCTGAATTGAATTCACCTATTCCTCATCCATTTTAGTTCAGTGATTCCTAAGATATCAATGTTCACTCTTGCCATCTCCTGCTTGACCACGTCCAGTTTACCTTGATTAATGAACCTAAAATTCTAGGTTCCTATGCATTATTTTTCTTCACAGCATCAGATTTTACTATTACCACCAGACACATCCACAGCTGAACGCGTTCTTTCTGAAGCTCTTCTTAATTGCACTTTGCTCTTCTCCAGTAGCATTTTGGATACCTTCTGACTTGGCGGACTCATTTTCTAGTGTTATATATTTTGGCTTTTCATGCTGTTCATGGTCTTCTCATGGCAAGAATACTGGAGTCATTTGCCACATCTTCCTTCAGTGGACCATTTTTTGTCAGAATGCTCCACTGGGTCCTGTCTACCTTGGGTGGTTCTGCTTGGGTAGCATGGTTCATTGGATTGTGCAAACCTGTTCTTCCTGAGAAGACTGTGATCTATGAAGGGAAACAGTGTAGGAGAGTTCCCTTTTCTCTTACACCCTCTTCAGCATTTATTGTTTGTAGATTTTTAGATGAATGCCATTCTGACCAGTGTGAGGTGATACTTCATTGTAGTTTTGATTTTCATTTCTCTAATAATTAGTTACATTGAGCATCTTTTCTTGTACATTTTGGCCACCTGTGTGTCATCTTTGGAGAAATGTCTTTTTAGGTTTTCCATCCATTTTGTGTGTGTGTGGTTGTTTTTTTGCTACTGAGCTATATTAGCTGTTTGTATATTTTGGAGATTAATCTCTTATTGGTCACATCATTTGCAGATATTTTCTCCCATTCTGTGGGTTGTCTTTTCATTTTATTAATGGTTTCCTTTGCTGTGTAAAACTTTTCGAGTTTAATTAGACCCATTTATTTTTGTTCTTATTTTCATTCGGAGGTGGGTCAAAAAGGATATTTCTGTGATTTATGTCAGAGTGTTCTGCTGATGTTTTCCCCTAAGAGTTTTATAGTATCTGGCCTTACATTTAGGTTTTTAATCCACTTTGAATTTATTTTTGTGTGTAGTGTCACAGTAATATCATTTCAGTTTTTTACATGTAGCTGTCCAGTTTTCCCAGCACCACTTATGGAAGAGACTACCTTTTCTCCATTGTATATTCTTGCCTCCTTTGTCATAGGCTAATTGACCTTAGGTGTGTGGGTTTATCTGTGGAATTGTTAACCTGTTTCATTGACCTATATTTTGGTGTATGTACTAGTACCATACTGTTTGTAGCTTTGTCGTATAGTCTGAAGTCAGGAAGCCTAATTCCTCCAGCTCTTCTTTTCTTTCTCAAGATTGCTTTGGCTACTCAGGGTCTTTTGTGTTTCCATATAAACTGGAAAATTTTTTTGTTCCAATTCTGTGAAAAATGCCCTCAGTAATTTGATGGGGATTTCATTAAATATGTAGATTGCTTTGGGTAGTTAAAATCATTTTGGTAACATTGATTCTTCCTATTTAAGAACATTGTGCCACATCTTCTTCATCCATTCATCTGTCAGTGGATATTTAGGTTGTTTCCATGCCTGGTCTATTGTGAATAGTCCTGTTATGAGCTTAGAGGTGCATATATCTTTTGAATTACAGCTTTGTCTGGATATGTGCCCAAGAGTGGGATTGCTGGATTATATGTTAATTATATTTTTAATTTTCTGAGAAACCTCCACACTGTTTTCCACAGTGGCTGCACCAACTTATATTCCCACCAGTAGTGTAGGAGAATTCTCTTTTCTCCATACCCTCTCCAGTATTTGTTATTTGTAGACATTTGTCATAGGCTTTTAATGACACTTAATAACTTTTAACATTTAATGATGGTCATTCTGACCAGTGTATGGTAGTACCTCATTACAGTTTTTATTTGCATTTTTCTAATACTTAGTGAATATCTTTTCATGTGCCTATTGGCCATTTGTATTTCTTCTTTGGAGAAAGGTCTATTAAAATAATCTGTCTGTTTTCCAATTGGGTTGTCATTTTTTTGTTAAGTTGTATGATCTTTCTGTATATCCTGGAAATTAAGCCCTTGTCAGTCACATCATTTGCAAATATTTTCTCCCATTCTGTAGCTTAGTTCATGGTTCCTTTGCTGTGCAAAAGGCTAGAAGTTTGATTAGGCCCTATTTGTTTATTTTTGCTTTTATTTCTATTGCCTTAGGAAATGACCTAAGATAACGTTTGTACAGTTTATATGTCAGAGAATGTTTTGCCTGTGTTCTCTTCTAGGAGTTTTATGGTGTCGTGTCTTATGTTTAAGTCTTTAAGCCATTTTTAGTTTATTTTTGTGCATGGTGAGAGGGTGTGTTCTAACTTCATTGACATATATATGGCTGTCCAGGGTTCCCAACACCAGTTACTGAAGAGACTTTTCCTCATTGTGTATTCTTGCCTCCTTTGTCAAAGAGGAGTTGACCATGGATGTGTGGTCTATTTCTGGGCTCCCTATTCTGAAACATTGATCCATATGTTTCTTTTTATGCCAGTGCCACTCTGTTTTGAGAATTGAAGCTTTGTAGTAGTGTCTGAAGTCTGGGATGGTTATGCCTCATGTTTTGTTCTTTTTATTCAGGATTCCTTTGGCAATTCTGGATCTTTTATGGTTCCATATGAATTTTAGGATTATTTTCTCTAGCTCAGTGAAAAATATCACAGGCAATTTGATAGGGATTATATTAAATTTGTAGATTGCTTAGAGCAGTATGGCCATTTTGATAGTATTCTTCCAACCCAAAAGCATGGGATATTTTTTCACTTCTTTGAATCATCTTCAGTTTATTTTATTAATGTTTCATATCTATAAGTCTTTTACCTTTTTGTTGAGGTTTATTCCTAAGTATTTAATTTTTGAGATTGTGATTTTAAAAGACATTGTTTCTTACATTACCTTTCTGATATTTCACTGTTATAAAGAAATGCAACCAATTTCTGTATATTAATTTTGTATCCTGCTACATTACTGAATTAATTTATCAGTTCTAGTAGTTTTAGTGTGGAGTCTTCAGAGTTTTCTATGTATAGTATCATATCGTCTACACATAATGACAGTTTTGCCTTTTTCTCCTAAATTTGGATAGATTTTCTTTTTTTTTTTTTTCTGACTGATTATTGTGGCTAGGACTTCCAATACTATGTTGAATAGAAATAGAAAGAGTGGGCATCCTTGTGTTGTTCCAGATTTTAAAAGTAAGGCTGTTAATTTTACACCATTGAGTATTATATTGATTGTGGGTTTGTCATAAATAGCTTTTACCATTTTGAGATATGTTCTGTCTATACCCACTTTGGCAAGAGTTTTTATCATGAGTTGCTGTTAAGTTTTGCCAAGTGTTTTTCCTCTATCTATTGAGAGGACTGTGTGATTTTTGTCTTTTGTTTCTGTGGTGTATCACATTTATTGATCTGCATATGCTGAGTCATCCTTGTGATCTTGGGATGAATCCCGCTGGGTGATGGTGTATGATTTTTTCTATGTGTTGCTGGATTTGGTTTTCTAATATTTTGGTGAGAATCTTTACATCTAAATTCATCCCAGATATTGGCCTATAATTTTATTTTTTGGCAGTATCTTTTTTTGGTTTGGTATCAGGATGATAATGGCTTCACAGAATATCCTTCTCTTCAATTGTGGAAAAGTTTGGGAAGAATCTGTAAGTTCTTCTTGGTATGTTTGGTAGAATTTGCCTGTAAATCCATCTGGTCCTGGACTTTTGTTTGTAGGGAATTTTTAAATTACAGACTCTATTCAGTTCTATTGATCCTTCTGTTCAAATTATATATTTCTTCTTAATTCAGTTTTGGTAGGATGTCTGCTTCTAGAAACTTGTCCATTTCTTTTAGGTTGTTGAATTTGTTGGCACATAATTGTTCATAGTATTCCATTATGGGTTTTTGTATTTTTGCAGTATCAGTTATTATTTTTCCTTTTTCATTTCTTATTGTGTGTATTTGGGTGGTTCCTTTCTTTTCTTCTTGGTGAGCCTAGCCAGAGATTTATCAAACCTGCTCTTGGTCTTCCTGATTTTTTCTATTGTTTCTTTTACTTTCTGTTTTATTTATTTCCTCTCTGATCTATATTATTTCCTTCCTTTTGCTGACTTTAGGGTTTTTTTTTTCCCTAATTCTTTTAAGTGATAGGTTAGGCTGTTTGAGATTTTTCTTGTTTTTTGAGGAAGGCCTATATCACTACAAACTTCCCTTTAAGAACTGCTTTTGCTGCCTCCCATAGATTTTGTATGGTTGTGTTTTTATTGTCATTTTTCTCAAGCTATTTTTAAATTTCCTCTTTGATTCCATCATTGATCTATTGGTTTTTCAGTAGCATGTTTTTTAGTTTCTATGTGATTATTTTTCTCATTTCTTTACCTGTGGTTATTTTCTAGTTTTATTGTAGTCATAAAATATGCCAGAGATAATTTCTATGCTGTTAAATTTGTTATGACACAACCCTTATGGCAGAAAGCAAAGAACAACTAAAGAGCCTCTTGATGAAAGTGAAAGAGGAGAATGAAAAAATTGGCTTAAAACTCAACATTCAGAAAACTAAGATCAAGACATCTGCCCCCATCACTTCAAGGCAAATAGATGGGGAAACAGTGACAGACTTTATTTTTTAGGTTCCCAAATCACAGCAGATTGTGACTGCAGTCATGAAATTAAAAGATACCTGCTCTTTGGAAGAAAAGTTATGACCAACCTAGACAGCGTGTTAAAAAGCAGAGACATTACTTTGCCAACAAAGGTCCGTCTAGTCAAAGCTATGGTTTTTCCAGTGGGTCATGTGAAAGTTGGACTATAAAGAAAGCTGAGCCCTGAAGAATTGATACTTTTGAACTGTGGTGTTGGAGAAGACTCTTGAGAGTCCCTTGGACTGCAAGGAGATCCAACCAGTCCATCCTAAAGGAAATCAGTCCTGAATATTCATTGGAAGGACGGATGCTGAGGCTGAAACTCTAATACTTTGGACACCTGATCTGAAAAGATGCTGATACTGGGAGAGATTAGAAGGTAGGAGGAGAATGGGACAATAGTGGATGAGATGGTTGGATGGCATCACCAACTCAATGGAATGAGTTTAAGTAAACTCCAGGAATTTGGCAATGGACAGGGAGGCCTGGTGTGCTGTAGTCCATGGGGTTGCAAAGAGTCAGACACAACTGAGCAAGTGAACTGAACTGAACTAAATTTAAGGCTTATTTTGTGCCCTGATATGTACTTAATCCTAGAAAATGTTCCATGTACACTTGAGGAGAATGTGTACTCTGTTTTTCTTTGTGATGTAATGTCCTGAAAAGTATCAATTGAGTCTAACGTTCTATTGTATCATTTAGTATCTGTTGTCATATTGATTCTGTCTAGAAGATCTTTCCACTGATGTGAATGGAGTATTAAAGTCTCCTACTATTATTGTATTCCTGTCAATCTCTCTGTTTATGTCTGCTAGTATTTGTTTTATGTATTTGAGTGCTCCTATATTAGGTCCATATTTATATTGATAACTATAAAATCCTCATCTTGTACTGATCCTTTTATCATTACATAGTGTCCTTCTTTAACTTTCTCTTATTGTTTTTTCTTTTTTTCTTGGTGGCTCTGCTGTTGGCATGTAGGATCTTAGTTCCCTGACCAGGAATTGAACCTATGCCACTTGTAATGGAAGTGTGAGGTCTTAACCACTGGATCACCAGAAAGTCCTAGCTTTCTATATGGCCTTTGTTTCAAAGTCCATTTTATCTGATATAAGTATTGGGACACTCACTTTCTTGTCATTTCCTTTTGCATGAAATACCTTTTTCAATCCCCTCATTTTCAATCTGTGTGTGTCCTGTGCCCTAAAATGAGTCTCTTTGGGGCAGCATATTGTAGGCTTTTGTTTACTTTTTACTGAATCTGCCACTCTGTGTCTTCTAATTGGAGTATTTAGTCCACTGACATTTAAGGCAGTCGTTAATAGATATGTATTAATTTCCACCTTAAACTTTGTTTTCCCATTGATTTTTTATTTCTTCTTTGCTCCTTTTATTTTTCCTTCTGTGGCTTGATGATTTTGTTTTGTGTTATACTTATGTCTTCTTCATTCTGGTTTTTGTGACTCTTTGTAGGTTTTTGTTTGTGGTTACTCTGTTTTACAAGTATGTTAACCCCTTATATCCACTTACCTTAGATGGGTAGTTAAATAGGCTCAAACACATTCTACTTTTAAAAATCTACATTTTCTTACTCTTCTCCCACACATTTTATAATTTTGATGTCTTTTACGTTTTCATGTCATCATTTTTCTGTTCGTTGTGGCTATCATCACTTTCACAGAAAAATTTTTATTTTTTAAAAAATCTGTATATGGCTTAAGTTATTTTCTAATTGTGATTTTCTCTTTCCCATATATTTGTCTTCTCTATTTGGGGAAGACTTTTCAATATTTCCTTTAGGATAGGTTTAGTATTGCTGTATTCTTATAGCTTTTGCTTCTCTGGGAAATTTTCTTATCTTTCCTTCTATTCTAAATGATAATCTTGCTGGGTGGAATATTTTAGGTTGCAGATTTTTCTCTTTCAGAATTTTGAATATATTAATATCTTGCCACTTCCTTCTCACCTGCAAAGTTTCTGTGGCAAAATCAGCTGATGGCCTTATGGGGGGTTCCTTGTAATTCACTTCGTTTTTCTCTTGCTGCCTTTAAAATCCTCTCTTTAACTTTTGCCATTTTTATTATAATATGTCTTGGTATAGATGTGTTTGGTTTTGTCTTATTTGGAACCCTCTGTGCTTCCTATACCCGAATATTTATTTCCTTCTTTAGGTTTGGGAAGTTTCCAGCCATAATTTCCTGAAATACATTGTCAGTCCCCCTTTCCTTCCCCTTCTGGTATCCCTATCATGTGTAGACTGGCAAACTTTATATTATCTTGTAGGTCTCTTACATTGCTTTCACTTTTTTTTCATTTGGCTTTCTGTCTGCTCTCCTGATTGGGTGATTTCTATTTTTCTATCTTCCAGGTCACTTATTTGTTCTTCATTTTTCTTTCTGCTCTTCACTGCCTTTAGTCCAGCTTTGGTCTCTGCAAATAAGTTTTATAATTTTTCTTGGTTCCTCTTTATAGTTTCTAGTTCTTTTTTAGAGTACTTTACATTTCTGTCGATAGCCTTTAATTCCTTCAGTATTCCCATTTTCTTTTTGCAACTGCTGTCTATTAGGCTGAAGAGGCCTGCTTCATTCTTGTTCTTTTAGAGGAATGCTCTTGTGAGTGGTTCCTCTGCTTCTTCGTTTTACTTATATTTCTCTTACTTTGTGAGTTTAGGATAAACAATTATCTACTGTGGTCTTAGAGAGCTATTTATATGTGGGTGGCGCCTTGGTAGCTTGTGTGGGTTTAGTATATTTGGTAGAGGGCTGTTTTTAGTGTAGATGCCTGCTGTCTCTTTCCTCAGTGAGTGCTGGTCATTATCCCTTAGATAGGGGGTGTGCATATGTGGTGGCTGGTGCCCAGTCTTGGAGTTCTCAGTGGTGGTGGGCAGTTCAGGTACATTCCCAGGGCATGAGATGGGAGTGGATATAGCTTGCAACCACACCTGGGCTGCTGGTGGTGGTGGGGCTCACAACCACTCCTGGCATCCAGCTGAGTGGTGGCTTGCTGAGTTTGTGCAGTCAGTGTCCTGCCCTCTGGGAATACAAGTGCAGACATAGGAAAAAAGACTACAATTTGCACCCTGCCATCCCCCTCATATGCCCCTCAAACAATGGTCTCTGGTTTCTAAGGCAGCCCAGGCTTCCTTGGCATATATGGTTGCATGTATGGTTGCACTGGATTCGAGTCCCTCACATCTGTCTCCACATAGCCAACCCCCGTCCTCTCCTTGGTTGTGATCTCCGAAGTCTGAATTTGAGCACCCAGCCCCCTCCTGAGTCGATGGATGTGCATGTCAGGCTGGGGAGTGCAGAGGGGTGGTACTGACTGTCTGTGCAGTACTCCCTTTGTTCTGGCTGCCACAGATTGGCTACTGTGCTCTCCTGCAAGGTTATGAAGTTCCCCTTCTGTTCTGGCTGATCTCCCACAAGTGAGGGGCCTTCACAGGGTACAGGAACCTTTCTCCTCTCACAGCTTCCTTCCAGAGGCACAGGTTCCATCCCAATTCCTTTCTTGCCTTTTTTCCCCTCTTTTTTTCTATCCAGTCATGTAGAGATTTTCTTGCCCTTTCCACAATCTAAGGTCTTCTGCTAGCATTCAGTAGGTATTGTGAGAATTGTTCCACACATAATGAGTTAGTGTGATTTGTTGTGTTTGTGGGAGATGGGAGCTTCACATCTTACTATACCACCATCTTGATCACTCTCCTGTATACAATAATTTAAATAAGCCCCTTTTGCAATATGAAATATGTCATACATACTTTCTGTCCTGGTTGGGAATCTTCTGGTCTCTTGTGTCAGTAAATACACAAGTCCAAGTAGCTTAAACACAAAGGGGCAGAAGGAGAGCAAGGAAAGGGGGTCTCAGTGAGCCTATGTGCTTAGTCATTCAATTGTGTCCCACTCTTTGCAACGCTATGGATTGTAGCCCACCAGGTTCCTAGAGAATCCATGGAGATTCTCTAGCAAAAATACTGGAGTGGGTTAGCACGCCCTCCTCCAGAGGATTTTCCCAACCCAGGGATTAAACCCAGGTCCCCTGCATTGCTGGTAGACCCTTTATTGTCTGAGCTGCCAGAACCTAAAGAGAGAATAAATAGGACCTTAAATATATGGTCCCTCTGCTCTGCTTCTCTTCCTGCCAGCATATTTTCTCTGACCACTTGCTTACTTACTCTACACTGAGAAAACCAGTTGCTCAAAATCTTCAAAGTTTTCATCTTGCAGTTAGAGGCATAACTTAATCCCAAATGGTTGGGGGCCCATCTCTAGAATAATTTAAGTCTGGGCCAGGGATTTTGGGAAAATGCATCAACTTGTGGAGAATCAAATGGATGGAGTTGGAGGTGGGAAAGGATGCCCCTAGCTCACTGCCCAGAGGAGGGAGTGGCAGATGAGTAAGTAGAGGCCCATTATATTTTCCTTGTCTCTCACATGCCCATTGCAAAAACAAAATCTACTCTATCTTGTCTCAGGCTCTACCAAGTAACATTATTGAACCTTCAAGGTTTAGGAAAAAAACATTATAAGTTTAGATAACTAATTCTTAGTCTTGTGAATACTCTTAAGTGTTGAATGTGAAAATATGCACAGTAAGACAGGAAGGGATAAGCAGGTTATTGAGGCTGGTAGGGCTCAGCTGCATGAAGTTTCTAGCTCGGCTCCATCTCCAACTATGTGTGGATTGTGAGTTTTTATTCCCACTCCTTTTCCCCTAAAGTAACTTCATATCTGAGAGGGAGAAAGAATGTATCTGCAAATGCTAACTTAAAATATGTATTGCATAGACCTATTTGTATTTTGGGGAGGCAGTGTTTCACAGTGCATTGTTCTCAAACTTTAGTCCTGTTTATAGTCCTGTGATTTCTGCCGTATCTGAGTAGCACCTGCACTATTTACTTGCTCTATTTCATGTGTAAACTTAAATATCCACTGTAATCCTATGTTTTTCTTTAATGTGTTAGTTAAAATTTTCCCTAGTACAGAAAACAAAAAGTACCTAATTTGAAAGGTGTTGGTCTTCAAGCATGGGAGACAGCATCTCAAGTGACCCTGAAAGAACTGCTTTGAGGAGACAGGAGGAGCCAGGTTATATAGAAGTTTTACAACAAAGAGCAGGTAGTCAGAATGTCAGAAGATAGTTAAATGAAGAAAACCAGATATCCCACGTCAAGGAACGCAGCACTTTTCTATGTATGGGAAGATGCATGAGTCTGGGCTCACTGAAATCACTCCTTTCGTATGCGTCTTAGCTATCTGGGACCAGT
The DNA here is from genome assembly GCA_006410615.1 of Neotragus moschatus. Taxonomy (NCBI): domain Eukaryota; kingdom Metazoa; phylum Chordata; class Mammalia; order Artiodactyla; family Bovidae; genus Neotragus; species Neotragus moschatus. Next base: position 267,535 of record SJYA01000102.1, read on the forward strand.
ATCCTGTGCTTTCCTTCACATCATGAGCCTCCTTGGGGCTCACCACAGGGAGTGGCTGCAGCCTGATGGTTAACAGATGGCAGGTAGTCTCCTTCCTGAGTGCTCTTAGGGCTCACATTGGAGCGCTGTAGTCGCTGATGACTGTTACATCCTTGTTTACTGATGTGGCAGGAAATACTCCGTTTCTCAGCAATAACCACTTAGTTATCTTGTTTACCTCCTCACTTTGGGAAACAATGCTATAGTGGAAAATCATCAGCATTCAGTGGTTCATGTCTGCAAGAAACTGTGTTTGTCTAAATTGAACACATTTCTCTTATAACAAAATCTGTGCCTTTGAAAAGTACAAAATCTATCTGCTCAGAGAGAAAACAAAATCTGTACCTTTGGTCCTTGGGTGGGGGAAAAATTAAGCATCTTTATTTATCCTTTGGCTTCAAAAAGAGGGAAGAATTTTATTTCTTCTATATGGTTTTGTTTACCATGAAACTAATTTTTATTACATGATGTATAAATGAATCTTTCATCTAAACAGCAAACATATTATAGTTAAGACAAAAGTCCTTTTTGATCATCACCTCCCTATTCCTCCCATGGACAGAGGAGCGTGGTGGGCTACAGTCCATAAGAGTTTGACGTGACTGAAGCAGTTTAGCACACATACACAGAATCTCCACTCCTCATTAGTGGGTCTTCCCTGCTGGCTCAGTCAGTAAACAGTCTGCCTGCAATACAGGAGACCTGGGTTCAATCCCTGGGTCAGGAAGATCCCCTGGAGAAGGAAATGGCAACTCCAGTATTCTTGCCTAGAGTCCCATGGAAAAAAGGAGCCTGGTGGGCTACTGTCTATGGAGTCACAAAGAGTTGGACATGACTGAGTGAGTAACACGTTTACTTTCTTTTCATTAGGGGTAAATCCAAGTTATTAATTTGGCTTCCCTGGGAGCTCAGCTGGTAAAGAATCTGCCTGCAATGCAGGAGACACTGGTTCGATTCCTAGGTCAGGAAGATCCCCTGAAGAAGGGATGGGCTACCCACTCCAGTATTCTTGTGCTTCCCTGGTGGTTCAGATGGTAAATAATCTGCCTGCAATGCAAGAGACCTGGGTTTGATCCCTGAGTTGGGAAAATTCCCTGGAGGAGCACGTGGCAGTGTTCTCCAGTGTTCTTGCCTGGAGAATCTCAATGAACAGAGGAGCCTGGTGAGCTCGGACATGACTGAGTGACTAAGCACAAGTTATTAATTCAGATTGTATCTTTCCAGACTTCTTCCTTTGAATATGGCCACTAAAGTATCATTGTGTTTTAATGGTGAGTTAATGCATGTTCACAGGTTTCCTTAAATGCCTTGAGGCAGTAAGGCTTCATTTGCCAAGGGACTCTGTATGATGGAGTGCACTTTCAATGCACAGTTCAGTTCAATTCAGTCGCTCAGTCGTGTCCGACTCTTTGTGACCCCACCCATGAATTGCAGCACACCAAGCCTCCTTGTCCATCACCAATTCCTGGAGTTCACTCAGATTCACGTCCATCAAGTCGGTGATGCCATCCAACCATCTCATCCTCTGTCAGCCCCTTCTCCTCCTGCCCCCAATCCCTCCCACCATCAGAGTCTTTTCCAATGAGTCAACTCTTCACATGAGGTGGCCAAAGTATTGGAGTTTCAGCTTTAGCATCATTCCTTCCGAAGAAATCCCAGGGCTGATCTTCTTCAGAATGGACTGGTTGGATCTCTTTGCAGTCCAAGGGACTCTTAAGAGTCTTCTCCAACACCACAGTTCAAAAGCATCAATTCTTCAGCACTCAGCTTTCTTCACAGTCCAACACTCACATCCATATATGACCACTGGAAAAATCATAGCCTTGACTAGACGGACCTTTGTTGGCAAAGTAATGTCTCTGCTTTTCAATATGCTATCTAGGTTGGTCAATGCACAGGGAATTTACAATTCTGCCTTAACCTTCACTCCCCACTTGCCCAAGGCCTGAAGATCAGTCAGAAGTGAGATCAGGGCCTTCTCAGGTCTTTGCTGAGCTGCACATAGCCCTGCTCATGCACATAGACTTTTAGACCCAGAGAACTATGTTATAAGCTTTTAATACCCCTTAAGGATATCTCATGCTCCCAATCTTGAACTTTTGGGCGAACTTTTGTTTGCTGCCCTTGGAATTGCAGCCTCAAGTAGCTTCAGGGTTAGACTATTNTCATTCTGTATTCCAAGGCCAAGTTTGCCTGTTACCCCAGGTGTTTCTTGACTTCCTACTTTTGCATTCTAGTCCCGTATAATGAAAAGGACATCTTTCTTTGGGGTGTTAGATTGAGTTAAATACCACAAAACCTGCTCTTCCTACCAAGGTTCAAATTGTTATAAACATTTGGTTGGGCTTCCCAGGTGCCACAGTGGTAAAGAATCCACCTGCTAATGCAGGAGGTGAAGAAGAGAGTTCAATTCCTGAGTCAAGAAGATCCCCTAGAGAAGGAAATGGCAACCCATTCCAGTATTCTTGCCTGAAGAATCCCATGGACAGGAGCCTGGTGAGCAACAGTCCCTGGGGTTGCGGAGTTGGGCACAGCTGAGTGGGCTGGGTAGAGGTATAGGTTGAGTCAAACACCACAGAACCTGCTGTTCTTACCAAGATTCAGCATTGGGTTAATTAAAAGCATTGGGTTAATTTCTCGAGCTTTGAAAAAGTTTTCAGAAAATTTCGGGCAATTCTTTTTGCCAATGTTTTTGTCACTTCTTTGTAAAAGCAGATTTAGAGACATCCTCACTCCATCATTCTTGGAAGCCTTGACCTCCCCCCCCCGCAACCTGTTTTCTCACTGTTGATTGAAACAAAGCCAGGCATTTTTCTTTTATTAGAGGGGGCATCATCATCCATATCCATGCTGGGGATTTAGGGGGAAAGGTGGTCAAGTGCAGAGCAAATGCCAGCCTACAAGGACAGCTGCTGTCAATTCCTGTTGATACCCACCATTCCAGAATAAGACTTCAAGCTGCCAGATCTCTCAAACCTCAGTGGAATCTGGACTTTCAGTGTTTTGTGTGCCATTTCTACATTTTACTTTATTGACTACAATTTTAAAAGGAACTAAAATACTGTACACAAAATAACACACCATGACTGGAGCAGGATCTTACGGCTCTTTATCACCACTATGTGAGCTTTTCTGACCAAATCAGTCAACTGAATTCAACAAACCTCTTTCTAGCTTCTATTATGTGCCAGACAATGTGCTGTGTGCTGCAGAGTTGAGTGAACTTATTGTCTTGGGTACATATTCCCTCCCTTATGCTTTTGAGGCACTTAAGAGTCTAAACATTCAGTAAACTAAGATCATGGCATCTGGTCCCATCACTTCATGGCAAATAGATGGGGAAACAGTGGAAACAGTGTCAGACTTTATTTGGGGGGGGCTCCAAAATCACTGCAGATGGTGATTGCAGCCATGAAATTAAAAGGTGCTTACTCCTTGGAAGGAAAGTCGTGACCAACCTGGATAGCATATTCAAAAGCAGAGACATTACTTTGCCAACAAAGGTCCATCTAGTCAAGGCTATGGTTTTTCCAGTGGTCATGTATGGATGTGAGAGTTGGGCTGTGAAGAAAGCTGAGTGCCAAAGATTTGATGCTTTTGAACTGTGGTGTCAGAGAAGACTCTTGAGAGTCCCTTGGACTGCAAGGAGATTCAACCAGTCCATTCTAAAGGAAATCAGTTCTTGGTGTTCTTTGGAAGGACTGATGTTAAAGCTGAAACTCCAGTACTTTGGCCACCTCATGAGAAGAGTTGACTCATTGGAAAAGACTAATGCTGGGAGGGATTGGGGGCAGGAGGAGAAGGNCTGGTCCCATCACTTCATGGCAAATAGATGGGGAAACAGTGGAAACAGTGTCAGACTTTATTTGGGGGGGGCTCCAAAATCACTGCAGATGGTGATTGCAGCCATGAAATTAAAAGGTGCTTACTCCTTGGAAGGAAAGTCGTGACCAACCTGGATAGCATATTCAAAAGCAGAGACATTACTTTGCCAACAAAGGTCCATCTAGTCAAGGCTATGGTTTTTCCAGTGGTCATGTATGGATGTGAGAGTTGGGCTGTGAAGAAAGCTGAGTGCCAAAGATTTGATGCTTTTGAACTGTGGTGTCAGAGAAGACTCTTGAGAGTCCCTTGGACTGCAAGGAGATTCAACCAGTCCATTCTAAAGGAAATCAGTTCTTGGTGTTCTTTGGAAGGACTGATGTTAAAGCTGAAACTCCAGTACTTTGGCCACCTCATGAGAAGAGTTGACTCATTGGAAAAGACTAATGCTGGGAGGGATTGGGGGCAGGAGGAGAAGGGGACGACAGAGGATGAGATGGCTGGATGGCATCACCGACTCAATGGACATGAGTCTGAGTGAACTCTGGGAGTTGTTGATGGACAGGGAGGCCTGGCGTGCTGCAATTCATGGGGTTGCAAAGAGAAGGACATGACTGAGCAACTGAACTGAACTGGAGAGTCTAGTGGTGGAGGTGGGAACTTCTTTTTAGATACCACCCAGAGGGCACCAGTGCTGTACAGATTTAACTGTTAGTTGGGTTTTTTGCCATGCCACACAGCATGCAGGGTCTTTATTTCTCCACCAGGGATTGAAGCCATGCCCCCTGTTGTGAAAGCACAGACTCTTAACCACTGGGCCACCTTGGAATTCCCTAATTGTTTGAATTAGTCCAAAGTCAAGTGTCGAAAAGGCCCATTTTGCAGTTCTTCTGTTGAGAGAAGTGTGTGTTTATGCACTCATCATGACTGCAGATAGGGAAGGGATAAAGTGAGAGTTGCATGAGTTTTTGAGGCAAAGGGCCAGAGGGCCAACTGCTGACCTGTGTGAAGAGCACTGAAGGCGGAATCCCACAGATGCATCTCTCTTGGTGCATCCACTCATATCACACAGGAAGCATGTGGCATGCCTGGTGGCTCAGATGGTAAAGAATCTGCCTGCAACACAGGAGATGCGGGTTGGATCCCTGGGTTGGGAAGATCCCCTGAAGAAGGGAATGGCTACCTATTCCAGTATTCTTGCCAGGGGAATCCCATGGACAGAAGGGCCTGGTGAACTACGGTCCATGGGGTCATAGAGTTGGACACGACTGAGCGACTAGGCACACAGAGGAGAGCGTATTCCCCGGTAGCTCCCTAAGAAAGGGTACTTGGGAGGCAAAAGTGTGAGAGCTCTAATTCTAAAAATGTCTTCATGATGCTTTACCCTTGACTGAGAGTAAGCAGGTGGGAAATCTTTTTTCTTTCAAAATCTTGACATACTTGCTTCACTGATTCCTTGCTTCTGGTGTTGCCACTACGAAGATAAAGCTACCCTGACTTCTTATCCTCCCGTGCGACCAGTTTATCCACGTGTGGGGGAGCTCCTCTGGGTCCCCTTGTTTAGAAATTTCAAGGTGGTGTGACTTGGCAGCAGCCCTGCTTTATCTGCTGTGCTGAGCACCCCGTGCTTCCAGTCTGGAAACCCATGTGTTTGATTTCCCTCTGCATTTCCTCCTCTTTCTGGAGTTCCTAGTATTTGGCTATTGAATATCCTGGTCTGATCCTGATGTACCTATCTTTTCACTTTTCTGCTTTGTTTTGGGATTATTTTCTACTCCAGTTTCCAATCCTTCTACTCGAGTTGCTAATTTCCCAGAATGTTTCCATGTTCCTCACATGTTCTTCCACAGCATCCGACCTTTAGTCTGCAGATGACTTGTCTTTTCTCATCTCTTTGAGGCTATGATAGTTTTCTGAAGCTTCTTCTCCTTTAGCCTCAGATTCTCCCAAGTTGTTAGCTTGGGACTTTTCACGTTAGCAGCTTTCATCAGATGTCAGGTTACCGTTGGTTAAGCCAGAGGACTAAAAAAAAGATTGCTGCCTGAGAGTTTCACCTTAGGATAGTGGTTCTTGGTCTTGCCTGTACAATGCAATCACCTGGGGAGGTTTAAAAAACATTGATATTCCAGAATACTCATTTTATTGGTGTAGGATATTCCAAAAATACTCATTTTATTGGTGTAGGGTCTGACAGAGGGATTTTGAAAAGCTGCCCAGGTGGTATTACTGTGTGGCCAAGGCTGAGAAGTACCACTGAAGGGTGGTAGTGAACCACTTCATCTTCAGGTAAGAATAACATTCTTCAAGTCCAGGGCTTATTTTACATTCTTTTGGGGATAAACTTTTGGTTTCTGCAAAAATGGAAGAGCAGCTGTCTGGCTGAAAAAATACACTATTTTTTATAATGCAATTTTTAACAGCTTTTTACCAATACTATTTTAGGCTCCCATCCCTCTTTACCATTACTTTAAAGGGAAATATGTCTATCAGTTTTTGAACCTTCAGTGAATTCAGCACGTAAGTTGAGTTGGTGTTCATTCTCTTCCCTGGTAAATGAGAATTCAGCTTTCTTTGGTCAGGTTTTCAAAATTCTCATGTTAACAATTCTTTCCCACTCTTCAGTGTTGAGAGCAGTTATGACTTAAAAAATACCCTTTAGTATATTTTCAGGAGCGGAGTGTAAGGAGCATGCAAAACCTGATGTGTTCAACTTGGCGTTTTTACCCAAAAGAATGATTGTCAGCATTCTTTGAGAAAGAGAGTTTTGAGTTATAAACAGTTTCCCCAATCATTTTTCCCTTGAGGGAGAAACGATAGTAGGGATTCCTAGCAAAACAATCTAAACATCATGATGAAACCATGACTATAGCAGGAACACTACTTTATTGCTGTTGTTGTTGCTGAATGGGACCTGGAGGAGGGAAGGGGGAGGTCAGAACTGTCAGAGTCTGCCACAGACAAGGAGCAACCCAGGTGCTAACTGAAGAGGCAAACCTGGGCTCCTGAGTTTGGCATATGGATAACATGTTAGAATAAAACCATACTTTACCTACACAGACTCTGAAAAAGAACTGGCTGCCCATGGGCCTTGTCCACAATCACATGTTAGTTGGCCCACTAAGGGAGATCTGGACTTGCAGCCTCTTGAAAAACCTAGCCTACATGTTTGTGGGTGGCAGACCTGCAGGGCCCCAACCAGGAGCAGGGTAGCAGCCACCCCTTCAGATGGCAAAGCAAGCTCCCTGCACTATGCCACCTGCCTGGCCTCTAAAGGCATCTGAATTTACAACTTCTGGGATGTGGTTTAAGTTTTTAAAAAGTAACAGCAACAACAAAAGCAATCCTATTCATGGCAGAAGAACTCTACTTAAGTCAGAAAGAATTAAAACATTTATTGGGCATAAATATATTACATATACACTACAGATACAGTTAGGTATTACATATAGCATAGTATTTGCAAAATCTATACATTAAAATTGATATGGCAGTTTTAATACAATGTATATGAAATAGTCTAAAATTTACAATACAGGAAAACATGATTATTTTTTTTTTTCTCCTAAAGTTGAAAAGCTTGGAATGTATGTCCAACAGTGAGGTAAAACATTTTGTCTTTCAATTTAAAGAATTGTGCAAGGGTAACATTCAAACACATTCAATTAGGGCACTTTTCAAATTTGACAGGAAGACTGAATTACTGTAGCCAACAAAATGTGGTTAGAAAATGCCAACATTTCAAGTTGATAAGAACAAGGCAGATAATATGCAAAAAACCTTTTAAAAAAGTTTTCTTTTTCAACAATTTGAGGACAAAGGGAATTTTGCTTCACACGACTGGAACTTCTTGTGCCAGAGAGGAGTTTGACCTATAGAGCATCAGAAAGCCATTCACTCGTTCCTACATATTGCAAAAGGGCAAAGAGGGAAGGTTAACATAACACTTTATTTTATTGTTCATGTGTAATGGCAATATATAGGTATATATCAATATCACATATACATAATATTTGTAATATAAAATAGTGCCAGATAGTGTGATAACTTTTTGACTGAGGAATTATAACGAACAGTCAACAATGGAGAGCAATAAAATAAAGTGCTTGTCAGCTAGTGTTTCACACACTTCAGCTTTCTGATGGTTAGACAGTATGAAAATCTCAAAGATCAAATACTCATAGCAATTTTGGCTTAAAGTACTATTTCATTAAAAAAAAAAAATTCCAACCAATTCTGAGAATTTCTTTATAGCAGCAGTTCTGAAGTGTTTCCAAAAAGGGATTTTATTTTTCTCCTGCAGACAAGGTTCTTGTACTCAGTTGACTCTTCATTGTTTAAAAAAAAAAAAAGCCAAAAGCCTTCTCCCCAAAGGCATGAGATTGTTTCAGAAAATGCAGATGCAGTTGTCTGTTATAGTGGACCGGGATGCACATTTAACAGTGGAGTGAGTTTTGGAAGGCCAGAAACTTTGGCAAAAATATATTTACCTTGATGCCATCAGTTTGCAAGGCTAATTAAAACTAGTTATTCTAGTCAATAACAAAATACAGAACTTTCTAGTACTTACTACATCACAATGTAGGCACACAGAATAATTCATTGATCTTAGCACTTTCTTTAAAGAGATGATTATGGTTTTCTTGGGTACATGTAAACGTTTCAATCACTGATAATGGATTTTTTCTTTTTGGCATTTAATGCACTAGATGCTCTTTATCTTTAAAAACACAAGAAAATGTCAGAAGAATGATAATACTACAGATGTTGCCAAGAAACAAGACTGACCTAAAATTACAAAAGTATAAAACACAAAAAAATAACATGCTACAAGGGAAAATTAGTACATAAGTACATTTAAAAAATTTTACAATAAATAAAGATTGCACTGTAATTGGCATTTAAAGTACTGTATGCAGAATATAGTATAAATAAACCAAAAACAAAATAATGTTGGTTTCCCCATGACTTTGGTATGGGAATATTATAAGCTAGTACAGGATACTGCATTTTAAGACAACATAGACCAAGCACAAAATAGCTATGATCAAGAAAAACCAAGTAGCAAAAATATACAAAAACAGAAGCAGGGGGATACACTGTGTCTGTTGCACCCTTTTGGAATATATTTGCACCTCCAACTCTTAAATGTCCCTGAGGTACGCAAACATTATGGACTTCATATACATAATCCAATGACTTTGGGTTAAAATTGACAATCTCATGAATCAGAATAAACATGCAAGAGTAACACTTTGCACTCCAATAGCACCTGTTGATCAAGGATCTCAAAGCACTTACAAACATTAGAATCCCCATATTTCATGTTTTATTTTTAATGCATGGGAAAACTGAGGCACAGAGAGGTAAAGTGACGTGTTCAGGTCACGCAGCAAGTTAGTGACAGATCCAGGGAGAGAATCTAGGCTCCTTGACCCCCAAACACCCTGTGCTTATTACCAGCAAATACCATTCCCTCTCCACACATAGCCAAGTCAACCCCCCAAAATAGGAACTACAAATTTATTGGGTTTTAATTTTCATTTGCTGTTAGACTAGTATTACGTGCACTGAATTAAGGAACTGAAATTCAATCACTTCATTGATACCTCAAAGAACAGCCTAAAGGCAAATCTTTCAAAAATAATGAGCTGACATATAAGGAGACTGCTCACAATTAGTGTAAATCATGGACAATGGGCAGAGGCACTAACTGTCACCAGTTCTTGTCATATAATTCTGGTCAAACATAACAGAATATAATAACTCTAGTGATTAGAAGTAGTTATATACAAAGACAAACAAGTTAAAGCAGCTTTTAAAACAGCTGAACAAGGAAACAACTAACTATTGCACAATGCCCTCGAAAAGTTACTGCTATGAATTGACGTGGTAAAATCTACAATGCTCCATAATTTATAGGTGCCTTTTGGTTACTTGATTTCTTAGACAGGCAGCTCATAGTGTTAAAATCATAAGAAATACAGATTATTAAAACATTTTAGATTAAAGTACACATTTTGATTTCGATGAGCTAAACAGTTAAATAACTGAGTGACAACATGGTTGTTTAGGGCAGCCTTATCTGAGTGAACATATCTTCCGTTATGTGGTGGTTTTTGTGTGGTAATACTCTGACAATGCCGAAATCCTAGCCCTGTAAGTACACACGCTGTGATTCATGTTCACAGATACAGATGATCAAGACATAAGAAGTGAAAGGTGAATATAAATTACTAAACTGTAACATGGAAAAAAAAAAAAAATCAAAGGCTTGCAAAAGACATCAGTGAAGACAGAATAAAGGCAAATCTGAAAATTTTAAAAGAAAACATAAGCTAGCTTTTGGTATCTGGTTTGCTTCTTCTTCTTTTTTTTTAATCCAGTTTAACCTCTTCCTAGTTTTGCATTTCAAAAAGGTGCACCAAAACACTGATATTTTTTTCCTAGCTAAATCTGTAAAATAAGTATATAAATCAAAGAACAAAAGGGCTTAAAAAAGGGAGTATCTGAATAAATGTGTATATTAAAATGTGTAGCATTAATTAAATTCATACCTCTAGTTTTGTTGGGTTTGTTTACTTCATTAAGAAGTACTGTAATATAAAGGCAAATAAAATGGATAAAGTTGCAAAGCCAACCACAATGAGGGCTGCAAACTGTTCATCAGTAGGCATCATGCTCTTCATTTTGGGATCATCTAAGCTCCCCATGTCCCCTGTAAGCATGACCTCACTTCGTTGTAGTACAAAAGCCGCAGAGGGACTGAAAGCTCCGCTTAGCTCCTGAGAGGTGTCTAAACAGCGACGACACGCACACACGCGGAACCGATAGTCGGTGTTGGTCTGGAGGCCTGAGATTTGGAATGTGGCTTCTTCTCCCTTGTACACCTTCAAGAAAAAGAAAAGTCCTGGTCCATTAATTTATAACAACACTGTGGTCTCTGACGTAATAATCATACAACATTGAGTCCTTGTAGAATTGGTTTGGTTTAAATGAACTCCATAACAACAAAGAGTACATGGAACGGCATTTGTCCAAGTCTGTATTTCATCCATAAAGTATTCTGACCTACTCCGAATAAAACATAAATTCAGTGACTCTGATATTGACAGGAGGTAAGGCACTCATCAGTACTGCAGCTGACACGAGCAATGGTGATGCATCCAGCTGAATTTTAAGAATTGAGGCTATAAATCAGCAGATGACTTAAGTCTTATAAAGGGCTCTCTGATCTTGGTGCACAGAATTTTAAAAAATGTAAACAAAAACAAGTTACAGAAATAAAGTGTAAAGTCTCAGTTGACATTCACTAGTGGCTACACCATGAAACCCTACTCCATTAGATAGCTCACCCCAGCCCTAAGAGGTAAACACTATTTTTTGTCTGCTCTAGAAGTTCATACAAATACAATCAAATCCTGTGCACTCTCCTGTGCCTAGGAGATTCATCTGTGTTATCAATTCAGTAGCTGTTCCCTTTACTGAAGAATAAGTATTTTATCACATGCCTGTACACTGACGTGTCCATTTGCTTTTTGACAAATATTTGCATTGTTTCCAGTTTGGAGTTTTTATACAGTAAGAGTACTATGAACATTTTTGTACAAATCTTGGACTTAAGTTTCTCTTTTTCTTAGGTGAATACCTAGAAGTGCTGAGTATAACTCCGTATCTAACTGCATGGGAACGTTTTAACAAGCACATCCCTTTGCACTCCTGCCAGCTAAGCAGAGAGTTCCAGTTGCTCCACACCCTCACCAACATTTGTTATTGTCAGTCATTTGTATTTTAGTCATTCTAATGGGTGAGACTGGTACCTCAGTTGCATTTCCCTGATGCCTAAAGGTGTTTCCCACCTCTTCATGTGCTTATTTGGTCATTCATATAACTTCTTTTGTGAACAGTGTGTTCAACTGTTTCGCCTATTTTAATATGCAATGGTTCTTTAATCTGGATGTAAGTTCTTTGTCAGATATGTGTTATGAATATTTTCTCCCAGTTTTGTGGCTTACCTAATCATTTTTAAAGAATTTTGTTGATGCAGTCCTATTTATCACAAATTAATATTTACTGTAATGATCTGTCTTAAGTGTTTCCTGTTTGACCAACCTGTCCTTTTCCATTTTTCTTCCACTTTGTTCTTCTATCAAAGTGGTATTGATACTCAAAACACTTAGAGGAAATGATAATCACCTTAAAATTACATAAAAATCCATGTCTTATGTTAGAGATAGGGAAAAAACTAGCTGAAACTCAAATCAGTAAAGAGATTTGGTTAATTAAATAGGAAAGTAAGATTAACCAAACACACTCTAGCTGAGTAGCACTGAGTTAGCCTCATAAAGTGCTTAAAACATGGTATATAGGAAACTGCACAGCAAAAGTTAGCTACTATTATTACTACTACTACTACTGTTTAGAATTTAAAAATACTTCAAATATATTTTTAACATATAGTGATCAAAAGTTCTAGGGGCATTTTTAGTGATAGGCCACCACTAAAACTGAGAATTTTGCCAACATAAATTCCCGAGAAAATAGAGTATTTCCAACAATCTCAACTCTGTCTGAAACACTTGCCAGAGTCAGTGGGAATGTACAAACATTCCGTTGCTAAAAACCAGCACATAAACTTCCACAAGCAGCAGGACATTGTATCAAAGAACACAAGGGCACTGGCCACTCATTCAGTGTTGTGCAAACTGAAAGAGCAAGAAGACTGTCATTTAGAAAAGGCATCAGAACATCCAATGTTCACCTGATATTCAGCCTTTTGAAAATTTTTTCCTCCCTCATTTTCAAACTTTAGAAGTAGCCATTAAGAGTCTTATTGTACTTTTTGTGGTAAGCCCCAGAAAATCAATTGTGTTTTTCATATTTTCCAGATTCACCCTTCTTTTGCTATCTCCTTTTGTAAAATTTGGAGCATGTTCTGCCCAGTGAGTTACTCTGTTTCTCTGTAAAGATTGTGGCATGTGTCTTAGCAACTGCGGTTACAGATTGAACAGGGCTGGGGCAGCCAAGAACAAAAGAGCTGTAAGGAAACCCTGGTGATCCTGAGAGATCACTCCTTTCTCATAGCTCACTGTTCCAATGATAAGTTAGTTAAATGGCTATTTTAGGACAAACCTGTCATCATGGTGACTGCCCCAACCCACACATAGCCAGCTATTCAGGAGTTCAGACTACACCACGATGATACTGTCGATGGATTATTTCCCAACATCATGTGCGTGGTCCCAGGAAAAACAATGGTGCACCTTTTTTTCTTTACAGACACCTTTTCATTGTGAATGTTCTTTACTTAACTCCCCAAATTTAGATGCTCAAATCAGTATTTTTTGAAACAAGTCTTTTCTTCGAAACTTGGGACCACTCATGAAAAGAGTGACCTGCAACCTATGGGACCAACATACTACCAGTCCCTTCCCCATCTGAGCTTTGTTTACCTGGGCTATTGCAGATAGGAAACTAATCTATTCTATTCGTTTATATCTAGTGTTAAATTATTTCTATGGTTTCCAGAATTTGCATGGCTAGCTCCTTCTATGAAAGTTGGCTCAGAAGTATATTTAATTTCCCAGAAACCCAGTTCATGGAATCTTGAATAGAGACTTGATATAAATTTTTTTGATTTTATATCACTTCTCTCCCTAAAGATCCCTGAAAATGTATTTTGAAAGTAAAGGAATGCTACTTTTCTCATACCCTTAGGCAAAACGCTTAGTGAAGGAAAAATGAATATCTAATTGAAGGGAACTTCCTTAATGACAAGTCCAATCAAAAGTTGAGCTTTAATTTGTAAATGTTTTTCTTTTAGCTCTTATTTTAATCGGAAGACCTCACCCCTTTCAAAAGCATTGTCAACACAATGTTTTTATTATCTTTATATATATATGTGATAAATATATTGAGTGTGGGACTGTGTTCTATTTCCATAGCAAATAGTACATGGCTATAACAGAGAAGATGCTCATCGAATGTTCTCTAATTAGAACCCTTAAATACTTAAGAGTAGATATGCTTATACCACACAGTTTGGAAAGAGGAAAATTACCAGAAACAAGTACATGTGAACATTAAGTATTAGAACCCCCACACAAACCACAAGGTGTACTATAGGTACAGCCATGATTATACAATGGAATCATTAACAACAATTGAGTTGTTTTCATTGCATTGATAGTAGTCAACAACACTTTTTATGATTAAATCTTTTGGATTCATTCCTAGCTAAGGAAACAATCCCAATACTCCATTTCCTGAGGATTCTGGTTCCACAGGTTTGAGGTAACTGATTTGTTTGTGTGAGTAATCACAGCCATCGGATCACACTGTCAGTAAGGGCAAGCCTGCAGCACAGTTCAGGTGACTTTTCATGGGACTGTGCCTCTCTCCGCAGCAGGCTGTGCCTCTTCTCCCTTTGTTTTCATCCATTTTGACAGGGGCACCATTATGGGCTCTTCCTCCTGCCTCAACCCAATTTAAAAGACATAGCTCCATCTAAGATTTTCTTTATTGAAGTAACCAATCATAATACAATAGTAAGTATATATGCAATATTATTTTTACAGACTATTTCTGTCCTTGATTTGGTGTGCAATATATTTTAAAGTAATTTTGACATGTTTATTCCAAGTGAGAGGATTTAAAGTAATACCCAGATAATCAAAACGAAGAATCTGTGACCCTCAATTCAGAGTAACATGCTGTGTAGTTGAAATCTTTGAAATCACTTTTACTAATTCTCCCAAGAAAAGGACATATAACTGCCCAGCATCACCATCTGCACAGCACTCTCTCAACAGAGCTGATGTCCACGTAACCCTGAAATGGAGAATTAGTATCTCCACTTTGACAAGAGAGCAAGGCTCAGAGAGGTGAGTAAGTCCTCCAATACCACATGACTACAGAAGGCAGACTTGACCTTCCTTGGCCCCTTGCTCTAACCTGCAGGATTCCTCTGTGGAGGGTGCAATACTGGGCAGGAACTGCTGCTCCTGAGCCAAAGAGGATGGGAAGGGCACTATTACCCAACTGCGTCTTGGGGGCATGCTGTTTCCACCCCAATGGGGCTGGAAGCTCTGAGAGCACAGATTATGCCATTCTGTTACATGCCAGGCAGCCTTCACTGTACAGAGCACCTAACAGTTTCTCAATGAATCAGGGGTCCTATACCAGAATTCCAGGAAACTGAATATACATTTGTTTTGTATGCAATTTAAAATGGATGTATGCACGAATATTTTTCTGGTAGAAGGGGTCATATCCTTCATCAGATACTTAAAGGGACCTATAAACCTACAAAGTGTTGAGAGTCAGTAAGACAAATAATAGCTTTTAAATATTTCCATCTTGATCTATTCTTTCTTTGCTTTGGATTTGAACCTTTATGAAAATAGTCATAGCTTGTTTAATTTCCGTTAGGGAATTAAATTGCAAGCCATTAAAAAATATGCAGGCTCCAAGTCTTTAAAATTGTTCCATCAAGGTCAAGAGAAGATCTCTCTTCACAGTACCTGGTGTGATACCACAAAGAATCAATACATGTCCAAATTCTATATTTTAAAAATGATACAAAATAAATTCAGAGATGCCATCAAGTTAAAGGAGGAGCTCTGTGAATTTTCAGATGCTTCAAAAGTGTTCTTAATGCAATAAATCTGAGCAGCAACAGTATTAATAATATGTCACAAATTTTGGCTCCCCAATAGGTAATACTTTCTTATAGTTTGTAACCCTTTTCTTACCTTCAGTGTTTATATTTACACACTTTATATAAAAATCATTGCTGTCTGAATACGAATGTATATCATTTCACTTTCTTGGTTATAAAACTGCTTATGTTCTGTCTTGTGAGGTGAAAAAAGTCACCTGCATATACACACAATTTTCATTCTTTTCTTGAATGCTTTACAATTAATGTCTGAAAAGAACTTTTAAGCTTCTTGAAAAAAGCTTATGCTTGAAAGACTTTTTAAATGGCAGAAAAGCCAAATCAATATATACATGCATACTAATGTAGAGTAAAACTTTAGGTGAGGACTTAATACTTGAAGTTAATAGACTGTCTCATAATTAGAACCAGCTGCTCACCCTACATCATGATAGCTAAACAAAAGAAAGCTAATTACAGAGTTTAACTCAATGTTTCCGGCAAAATATTAGCAAAAGCCTTGGCCCTTGCCATATGTTGCCTGTAAAAAATGAGCTTGGGGAACAGAAGCGTACTGTCCTATGATGGGTGATTTTTTTCACCTAAGTTACAAATGTCACTTCTAAATCCCCCCTATGGTCAAGCTTGAATCTCATCCCCACTGCCAGTATAAATCACCCTGTTCCTTTGAAACAGGCCTCTTTCATGCATGCAGAAAACATTTACAGAGTGCCTAGCTATGTTCCAGTCCTGGGAAGATAAAAATGAATAACATAAGCCCACACATTAGTGGATCCTGTGTGATTAGCACTGCAATTGAGGTATACACAGTGCTTCCTATAAGCCCACAGCTCTGCCGTAGTATATGCTCTGCCGTGGTGACCTCTCATTTTCTTTTCCTTTGCCTCTATAAATTCAAAGACTGTTATCTCTGGACTATAATTAACCATTATTTTGCACACAAAATATAAACAGGCTTCATTCCCTTTCTTGTGTCCAGAACAAGTGAATGTAGGGCTCAAAACATCATGCTTAAGTTAATGCTTACTGAATAGAGAGAAGCAAAAAACTCAGTACAAATTGTCCCTGACTCAACTGCGACTTTTGGTGTACCACTACTTGCCTAATCATTTCTTGGTAAATGCAGGAAACACATGGTTATAAGAAGATTGCTAATTCCTATCTACTGAGCCCACCCTGGTTTAACTGTGTTTCCACCAAGAAACTCTTATTTATAGCTGTTTATTTCTAATAAGAAATATATTTTAAAGCATATATCTAATTGTATATTAGTATATAGTATTGTATATTAGTATATTTTTATGTTCATGGGTTAAACTATTTTAGCATTAAACAGCAAGATTCATCTACCCATGAAATCTCATTTGAATTAACCTATACTCTGGCAATGCCTGATGTATAGATATTGAACAAATAATGCTTTTTCAATGAAAAACAGCAATCAGTGTGCTTTAAGAAGCAGAACATTTACCCAAGAACAAGCAGAAAAGCATGGTAGCTGGAGAAAAGGTTTATAAAATACAGTGATGAATGGTACTGTTGGGAAGTGAATATTGTTAAGTGTTAAATGATATGTTGTAAAATTTGTAACATTTTGTCCTTTAACCCTTTTTTACAATGCTATGGGACAGGATGATTCTATCCTGTTTAGATGACTAAACCTGGTCTAAACCTGGTGGGAGAAAAGATCCTCCATTCTCCATGTGAGCTGAAACTCTGAAATCAATCATATCTTTGAGGTAAGCTGAAAAAGTAACACATGTAAAATTATTTACTGTGAAGAACTAGAACAAATAATTTCACAATTTGTATGGAAACACAAAAAAACCTCGAATAGCCAAAGCTATCTTGAGAAAGAAGAATGGAACTGGAGGAATCAACCTGTCTGATTTCAGACTATACTACAAAGCTATAGTCATCAACACAGTATGGCACTGGCACAAAGATAGAAATATAGATCAATGGAACAAAATAGAAAGCCCAGAGATAAATCCACACATCTATGGACACCTTATCTTTGACAAAGGAAGCAAAAGTATACAATGGAGAAAAGACAAATCTCTTTAATAAGTAGTGCTGAGAAAATTGGTCAACCACCTGTAAGAGAATGAAACACTTTTAAACACTATACACAAAAACAAACTCAAAATGGATTAAAGATTTAAATGTAAGACCAGAAAATATACTTCTCCTAGAGGAAAACATAGGCAGAACACTCTCTGACATACATCACAGCAAGATCCTCTATGACCCACCTCCCAGAGTAATGGAAAGAAAAGCAAATATAAACAGATGGGACCTAATTAAACTTAAAAGCTTTTGCACAACAAAGGAAACTATAAGGTGAAAAAACAGCCTTCAAAATAGGAGAAAATATTAGCAAACAAAACAACTGACAAAGAATTAATCTCAAAAATATACAAGCAGCTCATGCAGCTTAATACCAGAAAAATAAACAACCCAATCAAAAAATGGGCCAAAGAGCTAAAGCAGACATTTCTCCAAAGAAGACATACAGATGGCTAACAAACGCATTAAAAGATGCTCAACATCACTCATTATCAGAGAAATGCAAATCAAAACCACAATGAGGTACCATCTCATGCCAGTCAGAATGGCTCTTATCAAAAAGTCTACAAACAATGAATGCTGGAGAGGCTGTGGAGAACAGGGAACCCTCTTACACTGTTGGTGGGAATGCAAACTAGTACAGCCACTATGGAGAACAGCGTGGAGATTCCTTAAAAAACTGGAAATAGAACTGCCATACGACCCAGCAATCCCACTGCTGGGCATACACACCGAGGAAACCAGAATTGAAAGAGACATGTGTACCCCAGTGTTCACTGCAGCACTGTTTACAATAGCCACAACATGGAAGCAACCTAGATGTCCATCGGCAGATGAATGGATAAGAAAGTTGTGGTACGTATACACAATGGAGTATTACTCAACTATTAAAAAGAACACATTTGAGTCAGTTCTAACAAGGTAGATGAAACTGGAGCCTATTATACAGAGTGAAGTCAGAAAGAAAAACACCAATACAGTATATTAATGCATATATAGAGAATTTAGAAAGATGGTATTGATGACCCTTATATGCAAGACAGTAAGAGAGACATAGATATAAAGAACAGACTTTTGGACTCTGGGAGAAGGTGAGGGTGAGATGATTTGAGAGACTAGCACCGAAACATGTATATTACCATATGTGAAATAGATCACCAGTCCAAGTTTGATGCATGAAACAGGGCACTTAAAGTTGGTGTACTGGGACAACCCAGGGGAATGAAATAGGGAGGGGAGTGGGTGGGGGTTTGGGACTGGGCACATGTATACCCGTGGCTGATTCACATCAAGTATGGCAAAAACCACCACAATACTGTAAGGTAATTAGTCTCCAATTATAATAAATAAATTAAAAAATCATTTACTGTGAAATAAAATATACTGTATAAAATGAGATTCTAAGGTGAAAGGAAACAAGAGTGCGTTTGCTCTTATTTAAGAGGAATGGTGGAAACTGGTGAAACCATCCACTGATGTTAAACAATACTGGGGGCTGTCATATTTAAAACAAGTTTTTACAAAATGTGTTTAAAGCAATTCACTTTTTAATCTGACACTTCATAGTAACAAAGGATTGTGAAACTTACTAAAAATTTTTTCTTTCTACACATTATTATTATATGAAGGATATTAACCAGTGAACTACACAAGCTCTGAATTGTTTTTTCTACTTGTTTTGTGTATCTGGAGCCTTGATTCTTTATCTGAATAAAAAAGTTTTTGCAAATTATGATAAAGATTCAGAAGGCAGGTGGTATTTATCTTCAACTTCTTGAGTTTGATGTAAATGCACACCTCTATTACAAGTGCTGGTAAGGAGCGGGTCTCAGCTTTCCTAACAGAGCAACAGTGTTATATTCTGCTTTCACGTAGTTATTAAGTTTCTGGGAATGTTATGGAAACCTATAGAGTAGCTGAATCTTTCATAGCCAGTGACAAGACAATGAGTGGCTCTGAAAGAATCAGGATCAAAAAGGGTGTAATGAATGATAAACCCCAATCCTTTACCATGTGATATGTATAGTCTTGCTACTCAAAACATGGTCCATGCACTAACAACATCAGTGTCACTCGGGGGCTTGACCCATGACCCCAGATTGACTGAATCAGAATCCACACAAACAGATTCTCATATATGATCCTATGCACATTAAAAGGCCACAAACAGTCACCCAGAGCTTCTGAATCACATCCTTGAGGGGTGATAAGTCATCTTCTTCCTTCCTCATTCTTCAATTATAACTTCCATAAAAAAGGCAGATAGAACAGGGGCTTCAGTAATTAGGCTGACACTTTTTCCCTCT
The DNA here is from genome assembly GCA_006410615.1 of Neotragus moschatus. Taxonomy (NCBI): domain Eukaryota; kingdom Metazoa; phylum Chordata; class Mammalia; order Artiodactyla; family Bovidae; genus Neotragus; species Neotragus moschatus. The sequence continues at coordinate 287,449 of SJYA01000102.1, forward strand.
AGAGTAAAATCACTGACACAGTTTTCGATACATACACAGTTTGATACTGGTGAATATCACAAGCAATATCAAATACAAATATAGAACTTAAAACCTATGAGATCATGCTTGAGAAACTGAAAATGTAAGAACATAAGCTGGAGCTACTATATCCTAGAGAGTCAGGTAATGGGTACATGTGAATCAGTTTCTACGATCAATTTTAAGAAAAATGTAGTTCATTTGCCACTGAATTCTCACAGCAACAGGCAGAGGCCAGGAGCCAACCAAACTGACCGGCCACACACGTGCTATACAGGCTGGTTCTCACCTGTTTGTACTCAGATTCTCTTCCAACCAACACCTGCAGAATGTAGTTGACAGGGTCCCCTTTCATGGGTGGTACCGTCTCCCATAAAATTTCACACGCATTTCCTTCTAACTGTGTTACTCGAGGTGCTGAAATACAAATCCACACATCCACGGTCAAAAATTCGAAGTATCATATAAATGGTCAGTACTGCAGTAATATTAGTGAGGACCTGAGAGAGGGGGAGTGTGTTTATGCCTGCCCTGTGAGGGGAGTTTATTTGTCCAGCCCCCTAGAAATCTATCAGGGCACCCTTTACCAAGAGAAGGCATTCAACCACAGGCCAAGAGTCCTTTGCTCATTATCCTGTTAATAACTGCTTGACCTGGCTTGCATTCTCATGTTTTTTTTTTTTTCTTAAGGCTAATGAGAACCTTCTATGATTAAATCCTGTGTTAGGTACTTTGCAAAACTAGACACTGCTTTCAAGGAAATTAAGATGTAGTTAAGGGAGACAGAGAGAAAGGTATGGAACAAAGAAAAGCAAGCAGACATAATATAGGCTGGATGAGAATGAGAGGTACAAAGAAAACACTGGGGAGTTCCAGGGGAGGAAGGCCACATTCACGTGAGGGTCTAAGAAAAGTTTGAGGAGCAGGTGGCATTTGAGGTAAGCCTGTAAAAGTTATTTTACATTGGTATATTTTAATTTTCTACCTACTAGACTCATCATTCTGGTTTAAAGTGAAATTATATTAGTTTGCAGCAAAGCACTTACAGGCTATAAAATTCTAATATTTTCTTATATTCAATATCTGATATGTTTCCATTTTGTAACTAGTATGTGTAACTCCTCTCACTGAATGCCCTTATTTTAAATTTCAAATTACATGAATTCTTTAGAGGCAGCTGTTTCTACTTTCAATTCTGTACAATACTATTGCAGAAAAATAAAAGTTGTCTTTAAAAAAAATTTGTAGGGAGAGAGGGGGAAGGTTTGGGAGAATGGCACTGAAACATGTGTGCTGTCGTGTGCGAAATGAATCGTCGGTCTATATTCGGTTCAGGATACAGGATGCTTGGGACTGGTGCAAGGGGATGATCCAGAGAGTTGGTGTGGAGTGGGAGGTGGGGGGGGGGTTCAAGATTGGGAACTCATGTACACCTGAGATGGAAAAAGAAAAAAAAAAAATTAAAAAAAAAAAAGAAAGAAAAGTTCCTGGGTACAGTTTCAGATTCTACTTTGGAACTCACCTGTCTAGTGTTGTGCAGAAGAATATACAAAATTATAGGCCAAAGCAAGTAAGTGCCCCACTTTTTCCCAGCTACCTTTCTGACACTGGATTTTCTTCAACACAAATATCAAATTTCAACAGTTTGAATCAGATGCATGTATGAAAAAACTGTCTTACTAAGCTAGATATGAAAAATTATAAAACAATGTCATTATTCTAATTATGTTGTTTTTAAAAAAATCTCTATTATCAGAAGAATGTGTTCTTTTGTTAACACCTATTGGGCTTGAGACTTATTCTTAAAGTGATTAAATAAACATTTAAAATGTTAAAAAAAAAATTTGTATGAGTTGGCTGAAATTTATGGAAAAACGAAATAAAGAATCTCAGCCAACCACACGGTCCTCCAGCTATGCCAGTTTCCTGAATCTAAAAGTGAGAGGAAGAAGACCTGACTGGCGGCGTGAGGACACCATCCACCTGCAGAAAAAGCACCGAGATCTACAAGGACTATTAATTCGTTTTTTTTTTTTTCCCCCCCAAAATATCAAGCTACCTCAACAATCACTTTCAGAGGCAAAGATAGTGTTGGGAAGACCCCTGCACTTATTTAGCTAACTGATAAAATGTGGCAAACCTCCCTGTTACAACAACAAACCTACAAACCACAGCATGGTCAGGAATCTCCTGATACAGCTGAGAGGCACAGCTGCACCAAAGTGCCAGGGCATTTAATACCCAAGTGACCCAGCAAGCCTACATCCATTTACACCAGCATCTTAGTCACACGAAGAAGTCCAAGAGCTTCTGGACCACTGAGGGGCAGGGGAGCACGGGGGAGGCATTTACCATAGAGTACCCTGCAAGGGGGCTTCCTGGTGCCTCAGTGGTAAAGAATTTGCCTGCCAATGCAGGAGATGTGGGTTCTATCCCTGGCTCAGGAAGATCCCCTGGAGTAAGAAATGGCAACCTGCTCCAGTATTCTTGCGTGAGAAATCCCATCTACAGAGGAGCCTGGCAGGCTACAGTCTATGGAGTTGCAAAGAGTTGGACATAACTGATTCTAAGCGATTCTAAGTTACCCTGCAAGGTGCTATGGGAAACCTTAACAGAATGTGAGTCAGACCCTGACTCAGGCCCTGGAGTCCCCTCACTCTCCTGTAAAGCACTCCATGTCCTGGTGTATCCGATACAGCTCTTTGTGTGGAAGCAGGTGATTCAAATGGCCTAGCTCGTGGGGCCAAATACATAATTTGTGCTCACTGCCTAGCACCTCAAATAACAAAGCCAACCCTCACTTGACCCCATGTAAAACCTGGTTCAAGTGGGCTGCTGGTCTATCTGTCAGCCTCAGAGTCATTTTGGGCAGCAGCTGGATAAAGCAAAGAGGGAGGTACTGGGGAGGGGAAGGTGCAGACTCAAGAGTCCTAGAGGGGCTGGACCTGGGCCCAGCACTGGTGAGAAAGGATGAGCCAGCTTTGCCCTGTTGCTGTCTGCCTGGCGGGTCTGCTGTGCAGAGGCAGCACTCTGTGGCTGAAAGCGGGAGACGAGGACTGAGAAGATCTTGTGGAGGGAGACCTTGAGTGGAGCTGGCTTTTGCTCACTCCCTGATCCCATGAAGTGGGCAGGAAGTCAACCAGCCATTCACAAACCTCAAGACAAATGCCCCAGGAGATGAGGACAGCCAGCTGCTGCAGCTTTCCCGTGGGAGCTGTGGGCTGGAGGGAAGGTGGGGATGCCGCCCTGGTTAGCTTCTCATCTACACACCAAGGGCATCCAAAGATGCAGATCAACTCTTGAAGGGAGGTACTCAAACCTCTGTGGTAAACTCCACGGGCATTACACCGCCAGGAATCCACCTGTATTCCTAACCCAACATCCGTCACTCTGGTCTCTTTCTTCCCCCTGTCCATCTATCTCCTGTGGGGATAAGACTGCCTCACTGTTGTTTGTGATAATAATCTATGTGTACGCAAGAGAAGTCACACCAGTAAGCCATCTCCTTTAAGGCCTCTCATTCCCCCTGTAGAACCTATTTCTCAATCTTCTCTTTTAGAAAGTTCTTTTGCTTCTATCTGGCTGGGATGAGAAATATTAGGAGAGCATATTTAAAGTCAGAATTGAGCCTCCTACGCTAAATCCCGACATCTCCTCATAGAATAGCACACTGGGATACATGGTCTACAAACCTTTGATGGTGGGGGGGACACTCTTGGTTGTGCTGAAGGTGTAGGTTTCTGAGAAGGGCCCTTCCCCAGCCTCACTGGCTGCCTGGATTCTGAAGGAGTAGCATGTGAATTCCGTCAGCCTCTGGACCTTATAGGTGTGACTGGGTCCTCTGTAGATTGAAATAAACCTAGAGAGAGGAACAGCATCCATTAGCCACCTGAACTTTTATTAGTGACAAGAAATTAACTATTATACAAACATGCAACAGATTAGGCCAACTTGAATGCTTTTCATAGCATCTGAGTAATCAACCAGTTGCTATGTTATAGTTAAGTTTAATATCTAATGTATGTCTATATAAAAGAAAAATACTCTGAGGTACTCCTATGCTGGGTGCATAGATATTTACAATTGTTACATCTTCCTCTTGGATTGATCCCCTGATCATCACTAAGTGTCCTTCCTTATCTCTTGTAATATTCTTTAAGGTCTATTTTGTCTGATATGAGGATTGCTAGTCCAGCTTTCTTTTGCTTCCCATTTGCATGGAATATATTTTTCCATCCTCTCACTTTCAGTCTGTATGTGTCTTGAGGTCTGAAGTGGGTTTCTCGTAGACAGCATATATATGAGTCTTGTTTTTGTATCCATTTAGCCAGCCTGTGTCTTTTGGTTGAAGCATTTAATTCATTTCCATTTAAAGTAATTATTGCTATAAATGTTCTTACTGCCATTTCCTTAAATGTTTGGGGTTGATTTTGTAGATCTTTTTCCTTCTCTTGTATTTCTTGACTATAAGTCCCTTTAACATTTGTTGCAAAGCTGGCTTGATGGTACTGAATTCTCTCAACTTTTGCTTGTCTGAAAAGCTTTTTACTACTCCATCAGTTTTGAATGAGATCCTTACTGGGTACAGTAATCTTGGTTGTAGAATTTTCCCTCAGTACTTTAAATATATCCTGCCATTGCCTTCTGGCCTGCAGAGTTTCTGCTGAAAGATCAGCTGTTAAACATATGGGGTTTCCCTTGTATGTTACTTATTGCTTCTCCCTTGCTGCTTTTAATATTCTTTGTGTTTAGTCTTTGTTAGTTTGATTAGTATGTGTCTTGGTGTGTTTCTCCTTGGGTTTATCCAGTAGAGACTCTGAGCCTCTTGGACTTGATTGACTATTTCCTTTTCCATGTTGGGGAAAATTTCAACTATAATCTCTCATCAAAATTCTACAGATAGTGAGTGCTTGAGAGGGCATCTGTGTGTGGTGGGGAGGGCGCTCTTGCACTGCTGGTGGGAATGTAAGTTGATGCGGCCACTGTGGAGGATGGTGTGGAGATTCCTTGAACTAGGAATGGAGCTGCCATGTGGCCCAGTGGTCCCACTCCTGGGCCCATACCCTGAGGAAACCAAAACTGAAAAAGACACATGTATCCCATTGTTCATTGCAGCACTGTTTGCAATAGCTAGAACATGGAGGCAACTTGGATGTCCATTGACAGATGAACGGACAGAGAAGTTGTGGTGCATATACACTATGGAATATTACTCAGCCATAAAAAGGAACGTCTTTGAGTCAGTTCTAATGAGGTGGATGAACCTAGAACCTATCATATAGAGTGAAGTGAGTCAGAAAAGAGAAAGATAAATGTTGTCTTCTAATGCATATATACAGACTCTAGAAAAATGGTACTGAAGAATTTATTTATAGGGCAGCAATGGAGAAACAGACATAGACTTATGGACATGGGGAGAGGGAAGGAGAGGGTGAGCTGTATGGAAAGAGTAACATGGAAACCTATATTACCATATATAAAATAGATAGCCAATGGGAATTTGCTGTATGGCTCAGGAAACTCAAACAGGGGCTCTGTATCAACCTAGAGGAGTGGATGGGAAAGGAGATGGGAGGGAGATTCAAAAGGAAGGGGATATATGTATCCCTACCGCTGATTCATTGAGGCTTGACCGAAAACCAAAAAATTCTGTAAAGCAATTATCCTTCAACAAAAAAATAAAATAAATACAAATTTAAGAACATGTAAAGCTTAGAATGAGATTCCTTTAATTATGGCATAGATTCTAGAAACATTAGTTTATGCTTTTACTTACGATAAAAACAAATTTCAGGTTTTTCATAAGGTGATACTATATAATCTGATATGTTAATTACCTTCTACTATGTACTAGGCAATGAAGTTACTGTTAACTGGGCACCTGAGAAATACCATGTCCTCTTTACCAGAATTTTCTAAATAACCGAGGTTTAACTAGAAAATCCTTTCAATTTTAGCCTTTATCTTTCCAAGAGCTTTCAAAGCCCCTTTCCCAAACTAGAAAGATGACATTTAGGACTACACATCTTTGAGGAAATCTGTAAAAAAGAACAATTTTGCTCAGAATCATCCATCAGGCTAATCAAAATAACAGAAAAACAGCACAGGTGAGCTGGCCAGTTTAGACTGGCAGCTTATGGATCCTTCTCCCATCTGAACCAGGACTATTTTGTACTTTTCTGCTAAATAATTTTTCCATGACACAGGCATAGAAGGCATGAAAAAAAAAAACAGGCCTTACATTTTAAGTGCTTTCCCCAGGGTCTTAGAAAATTAAAAATTTCCCAATGAAACTGATTGCTTAGAACTAAACTATAACGTTACCACTTTCCTTTCTATAGTTAACCGTACACCTGTGGAAATAATATAACTTCCCAAAGTTATCCAGGATCTTTAGTAGATTCGGAACCTGAATCTGCTGGCCTGACGATGCTCTGAGAACTGCCATGGGAGTTAATCCAATCACAATGCCTCGTTCCTACACAGGCCAGTTCTCTCCCACTTTCCAGTGCTTTGTCCCAGCACCTGGGGACAATGCACTGTCTTCAAATACTGCCCTGAGTCAGTCAGTGGGACAATCACACACAATTCAAAATGTCTCTTACACTGATCTGGCCTAAGGGTAAGCAGAATTTATGCATTCATTTAGCACACAGTTCTTGCCATCTGTTGTGTGTCAAGCTGTGTATTCAAAGATTAATTAGACGAAACCCCTGTGAACTAGTTGGTCTGATGTGTGGGCAGGGTTTTCTGAAGGAGAGCAGCAGCTTTTCCATGTCCTAGAGAACATTCCCTCCAGATGGATGGATGGGCAGATACAGAGATTAAGCAGCTTTTTTTTTTTTTTTTTTTTTTAACAAAACCAGAGTATTAACCAGAGTTAATACTTAAAGTATCCATGCATTAATTAGCCTTTGCAGTGGAGTTCCCGGGCCCTAGTCATTTCACCTGTTTAATGTTCCTTCTGCTTTGCTGTGTAAGGAAGCACGTTTTACTGAAGAATGAACATTTTTAATTTCAGAAAGAGACAGAGTCCAGGCTGAAACCCACAAATACCATGGTAACCTACTTAGTGTACCTAACAACATCACCACCTTAATGAAGATACCCCTTGCTAATGCTAGAGGCAAACAGCTATTTATTAACTCAGCCTCACTCAGGCTAGAATCTCTAACTGGAGTAATTGCCCTTAATTATACCACTAAATGGAAGTCACAGTTTAAGAGGTAGAAGTGTTGCCTCTTCACTGTAAACTTGCAATACAGCCTGGTTTTTAAAGGAGTTTCGAGAGGATGACTAGCAGCAGTACCGCTTCCCTGCCCAGTCCTGGCTCTGAGGAGGGTATTTTCTTTTGAAGTAAGTTCAATAAGTCTACATAGGCAGCAGCACTTGCATTCACAAAGAAATTTACTGAAGCAGAGTCAGTATTCCAATTTTGTATAATCTAAACTGAGCAAATGGCATATTTTCTAATATTTCAATTTTCAAATTCATCAGAATCTGCCAGTTTTAGAATAGCTATTTTGTTCCTTTTTCTTGTTTTGCTGGTGTACCACAGCATTTTATTCATCTTTTAAAATTGCAGTCCAATTTAGAAAAAGCATGTGGAACAAGTAATGGAAATGAAAAACTTTACAATTTTGCCATTAGGGTGCTTGTGTGCATCGAGGGACAGTGCATTGAAGCTAATGACAGGACCTACCTCACGGAGCTGTTGTGAGGTTTAAATGGGTTACTACAAGGGACTTCCCTGGTGGCCCAGACGGTAAGGCGTCTACCTATAATTTGGGAGACCTAGGTTCAATCCCTGGGTCGGGAAGACCTCCCGGAGAAGGCAATGGCACCCCACTCCAGTACTCTTGCCTGGAAAATCCCATGGACGGAGGGGCCTGGTAGGCTACAGTCCATGGGGTTGCAAAGAGTTGGACATGATTGAGTGACTTCACTCACTCACTCACAAGGAGAGTGCCCAGAATGATCTGGACAGGTAATAACCAGGCAGTATGTGTTACAATCATTTTCTAATGCTGAAAAGACAGCTAACCCTGAGGTTACTTTCTTTCCTCCTGGGTGGAGGCTCAGCTGTGTAGGGAGAAACTGCCCTGCACACACTGGTCATTTACCCTCACCCACCGGACCGGTTAGTGAAGTGTGGGCAAGATGGTGGGATTCAGTGTGCAAGCTCACGTAAGAGCCTCAGTCCCTACAGAGTAGGCCTCAAGTAAGTATCTGTTGATCCTAAACATTCTGTATGTGCTGATAGTGACTTCTCTTTCAAACAATAAAGACCAACCAAAACAAAAGCACACAAGCCAACATACACACAAAACAATCCCTCTTTCACCCCAATTCTGTATTTTCTATCACCCCAAGAGGCAGGAGAAGAAAGAGCCTTCGTCAGAGCCAGCGCTTTACAGCCAGCTGCATAGTGGCCTCTCTGGGAGGTTCCCTAGGTTAGCACCCTACGGCTAGAACCACTCAGGGACAGATTAAAAATATTCATCAAATATTTGTTTTACCAAGACCAACTTATTTTTTAAATCCATTAATAAGTAAGCCAGAGCCTTTGGTGATAGAATTAAGCATGCTACACATCCCAAAACACAGTGATCGAAGACTCCACATTTTATAACCACCAAGGACTCAGAGAGAGGCTTTGCGTGAAGAGGAGGACAGTGGCCGTCCGGCTGTCCCGTGGCACCTCCCTGCCTTATGTTTAGAGCGTTCAGGGTCAGTGTTGGGATCCCACGTGTGCACGCACCACCAGCCCTGAAATGTGAGCCACAGCCAGAGGCCTTCCTGTTGCCTAGAAGGACCTGATCCATACCAGGCCACAATGCACCACCCGAAGCCCTAGAAAAGATCATCTCTGCCATGAGAAGAAAGCATCGGGGAAGGGGGAGGACCTAGAGCTGCTGGAGTGCCAAGCTCACCAGCAGGAGCTGCTGAAACTCTGAGACCTCAATCCCCTGACAAGAGATGCACTAGGCGGGGAGTCCGCATTCCCCTGGGGCATATCTTGGTCTGTACTGCCTGGTGAAGACTGGGCCACCCTTCACTTCTCTCCTCCCCTCCCCCACTGTTGGTCTCAAGGGAAGGGGCAGGGGACTTGGACCCAGGAAGACTAGCCACAAGTCTCAGCCCTGCCCCTTACTGCCAAACCATTTGCCCTGTTAATCTTATTTCTCCATCTGCAAAACAGGGACAGTATCCACCTAATAGGTTGTTTTGAGAGTCAACTGTGGAAATGTGGTAAAAAGCTTAGCACTGAGCCCAACATACAGGAAGAGTTAAACACAAGGAGCTCGGTGGCTCCAGATCCTGTACCAACCAGGATGGTTGAATGCCACCAACCATCCCAGTCAGGGCAAGGTACCCTGAGGACCACTGTGGCTCTCAACTCCCACCACACAGGCTATTCTCCAGGTTGCTGGGGCTACTACCAGTTCACGTCCCAGCAGGAAGAGGTCCATCTGAACTTGTGATGCTCGGCTACATCTGTTATAGCTTGTGCAAGACGTATAACACTCACCATCCCCCCTGCCCCCTGCCCCTGAATGGTAACCAGGGAGTTTGCATGAAATTTGCACTGCTTCTTATATCACATGAAAGCTTCTGTGCTACAGAAACACAATATTATACGCACACACACATTTACATACATAATAGGTGGCATGGTTTCTAGAATGTAGTTCATGCTCAATAAAGTCACTGAGTAATTTTAGTATCAGTTCAGGCCACAGGGACCCCTGGTGATATCACAGCTCCTTAAAGGTCTTCCTGGAGCCCTGGGCTTACACTGGCAGTGCCTCTGAGAGGTCTTCTGCTCCACCCTCAACCCCTGATGCCCATGGCCATGTACCTTTGGAAGCATCAGTTCCATGACCTAGGGTTCCTGTGAAGGCCAAGTAAGAGGACCGGAATGGAAACACCCTGGGGCTCCACTGAGGTTGCTCCCCAACTGGTGCAGGGGCTGAAGGCACAAAGGGTAATATTAATCTTTGTAGACAGACTTGAGTTTGACTTCAACAGCCTGGTGATCTTCACCAATGTAAGCCAAGTAAACTGTTTTTTCCTGGGTAAAATGGGTACTACAGTAGTGCCGACCCCCTCAGAGGGTTGTTATGAGAATTAAATGGGAAAATGCAGAGAGAACTCATTACAAATTGCCTAGCACCTGTGAGTGTTTGATAAATATTAGTGGTTATTGTTTATGATACTATTAATAACAAAGCAGCAAGGTTCATGGATGATTTACCTCCTTTCTCAACACTGGAGAAGTCTGGAGGGCACCCCCCACACCCACATCCCTTATGCTTCCTGGAGCTGGTGGGAAAACTGCATGTAAATACCATCCGCCCTGTCCTGGGGAATCCAGGCTGAGAATCGCTGATGAAAACGGTTGAAAACGGAGCAGTGGATGCTACAGAAATGCTGGCCATTAATGGAAATTTGGGCATTTTTTTCTTAGGGAAAGGAAAAACAAAGAAATGCTCTCGTGTACTAAAACAGATACTTACTTTGAAGGGGAAGCATAAACATGGCAGGTTTGGTGGGTCACTGGGAGTTTATGGTTTAAATTAATTCTTTATGGCTCTGCCCCTAACTGGCTTCAGCTTTGACTATAATGTCTTCTTGAAACTAAACACTCTGATGACCACACACACACACGTGGGCTTCAATGCTGGTAATTTAGCACTGACTGAAAAAAACATTTTACATATTTAAAAATACAGAACAAATATGCCTCTATTCTGCTTGCCTGTCTGAGTACTCCACGGTGGATATGAAGAGGTACAAAGACCTTGGCCCCAGTGCAGAGCCCATTACCATCATGATGAGCAAGCCAGAACTCTCCAGTCTGCTTCTAGACACTTGGGATAATAGCTTATTCACCTGGCAGGAATTCACTGAGATCCAAACGAAAGGACCAAGAAAATTATATGATTTGGTATTAAGCATATATTACAGAAGGCAAACCAACAGATTTTTGACATTTTCAAGGAATTCTTTCAACCTCAGCATTTTAGGCTTTAATATCGCAAAAGATGACATTTTTGCACCGAAGTGCAACTAACAGAAAAAATTCAGACATACTACATTTTTATGTGCTTATTTTAAATCATTTCAGAGGAAAACGATAATATAAATAATTTAATTTTAAAATCTGTTTCCTTAAAACAGTTTTGTTTAAAAAAAAAAATCCAAGAATTCTCTGGATGGCATATAACAAGTTCATAGTAGAAAACAGGTAATCCTGAGGTTTCTGTGTTTACTTTCTTGTTGCTATCAGCACACTGACGGCTAACAGCAGCCCATTAATATGAACTCAAAATGATCTAACCTGCTGACCTAAAATGGCCTGTGGTCCACAAATGACTGCAAATGGCAATTTTGAAATATCACAAATTAACAGGTGCTAGTACGCTCAATGCAGCTATATTTCTTAGCAATGCCATGTCATTACCTTCATTTTTTCTTATTTCTCTGGAGAGAGAGAGTGTGTGTGTGTGTGTGTGTGTGTGTGTGTGTGTGTGNTTTACCAAGACCAACTTATTTTTTAAATCCATTAATAAGTAAGCCAGAGCCTTTGGTGATAGAATTAAGCATGCTACACATCCCAAAACACAGTGATCGAAGACTCCACATTTTATAACCACCAAGGACTCAGAGAGAGGCTTTGCGTGAAGAGGAGGACAGTGGCCGTCCGGCTGTCCCGTGGCACCTCCCTGCCTTATGTTTAGAGCGTTCAGGGTCAGTGTTGGGATCCCACGTGTGCACGCACCACCAGCCCTGAAATGTGAGCCACAGCCAGAGGCCTTCCTGTTGCCTAGAAGGACCTGATCCATACCAGGCCACAATGCACCACCCGAAGCCCTAGAAAAGATCATCTCTGCCATGAGAAGAAAGCATCGGGGAAGGGGGAGGACCTAGAGCTGCTGGAGTGCCAAGCTCACCAGCAGGAGCTGCTGAAACTCTGAGACCTCAATCCCCTGACAAGAGATGCACTAGGCGGGGAGTCCGCATTCCCCTGGGGCATATCTTGGTCTGTACTGCCTGGTGAAGACTGGGCCACCCTTCACTTCTCTCCTCCCCTCCCCCACTGTTGGTCTCAAGGGAAGGGGCAGGGGACTTGGACCCAGGAAGACTAGCCACAAGTCTCAGCCCTGCCCCTTACTGCCAAACCATTTGCCCTGTTAATCTTATTTCTCCATCTGCAAAACAGGGACAGTATCCACCTAATAGGTTGTTTTGAGAGTCAACTGTGGAAATGTGGTAAAAAGCTTAGCACTGAGCCCAACATACAGGAAGAGTTAAACACAAGGAGCTCGGTGGCTCCAGATCCTGTACCAACCAGGATGGTTGAATGCCACCAACCATCCCAGTCAGGGCAAGGTACCCTGAGGACCACTGTGGCTCTCAACTCCCACCACACAGGCTATTCTCCAGGTTGCTGGGGCTACTACCAGTTCACGTCCCAGCAGGAAGAGGTCCATCTGAACTTGTGATGCTCGGCTACATCTGTTATAGCTTGTGCAAGACGTATAACACTCACCATCCCCCCTGCCCCCTGCCCCTGAATGGTAACCAGGGAGTTTGCATGAAATTTGCACTGCTTCTTATATCACATGAAAGCTTCTGTGCTACAGAAACACAATATTATACGCACACACACATTTACATACATAATAGGTGGCATGGTTTCTAGAATGTAGTTCATGCTCAATAAAGTCACTGAGTAATTTTAGTATCAGTTCAGGCCACAGGGACCCCTGGTGATATCACAGCTCCTTAAAGGTCTTCCTGGAGCCCTGGGCTTACACTGGCAGTGCCTCTGAGAGGTCTTCTGCTCCACCCTCAACCCCTGATGCCCATGGCCATGTACCTTTGGAAGCATCAGTTCCATGACCTAGGGTTCCTGTGAAGGCCAAGTAAGAGGACCGGAATGGAAACACCCTGGGGCTCCACTGAGGTTGCTCCCCAACTGGTGCAGGGGCTGAAGGCACAAAGGGTAATATTAATCTTTGTAGACAGACTTGAGTTTGACTTCAACAGCCTGGTGATCTTCACCAATGTAAGCCAAGTAAACTGTTTTTTCCTGGGTAAAATGGGTACTACAGTAGTGCCGACCCCCTCAGAGGGTTGTTATGAGAATTAAATGGGAAAATGCAGAGAGAACTCATTACAAATTGCCTAGCACCTGTGAGTGTTTGATAAATATTAGTGGTTATTGTTTATGATACTATTAATAACAAAGCAGCAAGGTTCATGGATGATTTACCTCCTTTCTCAACACTGGAGAAGTCTGGAGGGCACCCCCCACACCCACATCCCTTATGCTTCCTGGAGCTGGTGGGAAAACTGCATGTAAATACCATCCGCCCTGTCCTGGGGAATCCAGGCTGAGAATCGCTGATGAAAACGGTTGAAAACGGAGCAGTGGATGCTACAGAAATGCTGGCCATTAATGGAAATTTGGGCATTTTTTTCTTAGGGAAAGGAAAAACAAAGAAATGCTCTCGTGTACTAAAACAGATACTTACTTTGAAGGGGAAGCATAAACATGGCAGGTTTGGTGGGTCACTGGGAGTTTATGGTTTAAATTAATTCTTTATGGCTCTGCCCCTAACTGGCTTCAGCTTTGACTATAATGTCTTCTTGAAACTAAACACTCTGATGACCACACACACACACGTGGGCTTCAATGCTGGTAATTTAGCACTGACTGAAAAAAACATTTTACATATTTAAAAATACAGAACAAATATGCCTCTATTCTGCTTGCCTGTCTGAGTACTCCACGGTGGATATGAAGAGGTACAAAGACCTTGGCCCCAGTGCAGAGCCCATTACCATCATGATGAGCAAGCCAGAACTCTCCAGTCTGCTTCTAGACACTTGGGATAATAGCTTATTCACCTGGCAGGAATTCACTGAGATCCAAACGAAAGGACCAAGAAAATTATATGATTTGGTATTAAGCATATATTACAGAAGGCAAACCAACAGATTTTTGACATTTTCAAGGAATTCTTTCAACCTCAGCATTTTAGGCTTTAATATCGCAAAAGATGACATTTTTGCACCGAAGTGCAACTAACAGAAAAAATTCAGACATACTACATTTTTATGTGCTTATTTTAAATCATTTCAGAGGAAAACGATAATATAAATAATTTAATTTTAAAATCTGTTTCCTTAAAACAGTTTTGTTTAAAAAAAAAAATCCAAGAATTCTCTGGATGGCATATAACAAGTTCATAGTAGAAAACAGGTAATCCTGAGGTTTCTGTGTTTACTTTCTTGTTGCTATCAGCACACTGACGGCTAACAGCAGCCCATTAATATGAACTCAAAATGATCTAACCTGCTGACCTAAAATGGCCTGTGGTCCACAAATGACTGCAAATGGCAATTTTGAAATATCACAAATTAACAGGTGCTAGTACGCTCAATGCAGCTATATTTCTTAGCAATGCCATGTCATTACCTTCATTTTTTCTTATTTCTCTGGAGAGAGAGAGTGTGTGTGTGTGTGTGTGTGTGTGTGTGTGTGTGTGCGCGCGCGCGCGCGCGCGCATGCATTCCCTACATTACTGAAGTTATCTTCAGGATGGAGGATGTTCAAAACAGGAATGAATAGTATGTGCCCTCACTCCAGCAAGAACACAGAGTCCGGTCATTTCTATGCAGAAGCAGATGGCAGCAGGTGGCACCAAGTAGGGACACCTGAGGCAAGGAATGTTCTTTTCCCAAGCTGGTTCTTATGTTGCTGAGAGTGTCAGTTTGGAGACTGAACACTCAAGTGCCAAGAGTGATTTCCAAAAGACCAATGAGTAAAGGCATTAATTTCCTAACCCTCATGTTCCCAGCTCCACATGGACCTTTTGGCTTATCAGTAACCAGACTGCAATACATTTTGGTTATGCTTCGTTTCTAAGAAATAAAATGTCACTATAGCTACTGATGAAATTCTGTACATAGAATAAGACTCCTATTTTCATCTTTTTTTGTCCACACTGCACTTGATATATATCAAAAAAGAAATTTACTTATACTCAAAGCAAGGATGGCTAGAATCTCTAAGGACCACCTGAGAACTTTGAAACTCTTTTACTTTGCTTTCTAATATGTGCAGGGAATCTCATCTTCAAGTGTATTCTTCTCAGTCTTCCAGATTTTTATTCGTCTACTTTTATTTTAGAGGCCTTGCCTCAATCTTATCTCATTTAGGAAAAAATGGAACTGAAAATGCTATCTACTCCCATTCTGCTACTTATTTTTTAAATAGAAATTTGATTCTTATATAGAAGAAAAAACTGTAGTCTGAATTTTACTTCTGGTGCAAGTAAGATCTCAAATAGTTCATTTATTACCCTTCACCTCAGGCTGTGCTTAGAACATTTCAGCCTGCAACAAAATAAACTAGTAATATTTTTCATTTTGCGTGATGAATTTTTATGCTCCCTTTTAAAGAAATAAAAATTCTTTTTTTCCCCCCATCAGTCAGGGACTGAAGAAAGGTATCACTAGCTTCATTTTGTAAATGGAAAAACTAAGTCAAAAAGAAGTTAAGGGACATGCCTCTAGCCATTTAGAAATTCAGTAACGGATATGGGATTACAACAGAATTGACATCCCTGTCCAGAACTACAACTGCCTTCCGGTGATTGAAGGTTATAAAAATGCCATTTACCCAGCAAGGATGGTCATGTGAATTGGAGACTGATCCAGAGAAGCAAAAGGAAATGAACACCAAGGGTCTTTTGTAGGCCCTGAGTTAGTTAACATCTATTTCATTTAATGCAACAATATTCTCTGAGAAATACAAGCAGGAGTTTGTTCTGTAATAGGCATGCGCTCACTCCCGGAGTGCTCATACACTGTGGCCACTTTTATTTGTTGCCTAGTGTGTATTTTTCTACGGTTTCTTCATGCAGGTACTTTTTGTCCCTCTCTAACAGTGAACTGGCAATTATACCGCACACAGTACAAACTCCCCCCAATTTTGCTGGCTAACGGGAAAAGTGTCATGGGCACAAGGGCTAATTTAAATGGAGAACAGGCGGCAATTATCCAATTCTATTAGAGCCCTCTCTCCAATCCCCACTTGGCTGGACCCTTGCTTTAAAATACACTGGGTGTCTGAGTAACCTGAACAACAGATTAACCATAAATGCATTCCTGGAACTTAAGTTCCTCTTGCCTCAGTGCTGGGTATAATTATCAGGAACAGGGTCCCACAGGGTCAGGATGAGAGTCAGCATCAACTCAAATTCTGGTAGGGCAGCATCAACATTTTGTTTCAGTAACACAGACAGCTGCTGCTTCAAAATCATCATCACAACATTATACTCTTAAAATGCATGAGCTAATCTTGTTATTCTAATCCTTGTATTAGGTTAACGCAGCATTATGAAAATGTTTACTTTTGGATATATATTTTTCTTGCATATAAAGGGAACAGAGACATTTGGATCTATGCTAGATCTGTTAAGAATAACAGAATTAATCACTCTATAGCCAAACTAACATAACTTTTGTTTTTCTGTTGAAATAAAATAAAATCTCTTGTGCTATCTGCTTGCTTTTTCACATTTATTTATTTCCTCAGCAAGATAAGCTCCTTATAGGCAGGCTACATACCTCACAAGACCTATCACACTGTAGTAATTTTTAAAAAGTTGATGATTGAGTGATCATAATCTAAGCGCTAGGGATAAACTTAGTCCTGCTTTGAGGCTGCTGCATAAATATATAATCAGTGATCTTGGACTGGGAACCTTGTAGGTCAAAATCTTGAATATGTGGGAAATAAATGTCTTGTTCAAGGGGAAAAACTTTCCACACAGGAAGTCCCAGTGAGCCAGATGAATTCTAGGTGGACTTACCTTGAAGCAAGGATTTAGGCAAGGTGCCCTACTGGTTCCTTTTATTTACGTGGAGTAGTAGTGAAAGTCACTCAGTTGTGTCTGACTCTTTGTGACCCCATCGACTACATACAGTCCATGGAATTCTCCAGGCCAGAATACTGGAGTGCATAGACATTCCCCCTTGTCCAGGGGATCTTCCCAAACCAGAGATCGAACCCAGGTCTCCCGCATTGCAGGTGGATTCTTTACCAGCTGAGCCACCAAGGAAGCCCTTATTTACATGAAGCAGTCCAAAGTTAAAAAAAAAAAAAAAAAAAAATCAATGTGTAAAAGTACCAGAATAGAACGCCATTTACATGAAGATCCAGGACATTGTTTCCTGAAGATTATAGCTTTGGTTTCCACCCAATCCTGAGTCCTTATCGCTGGCCTCCATCCTGAAGCTCTCCAGCATGAGGTTATATGGGTTGATACTCTTTTAAGACTCATCCAACCTGTTACCTTCTGAATAAGCCCTCTCTGTTCAATTTTCGGCCTAAAGCATATGCCATTCTCCTACCCTTCTGCAACACTCTGTGCTTATGTCAGTCTTCCAGCCTTTCACATCATGATCTGCTGTCTCTTCTACCTATGCCCACCAGACTGTGATCTATTCAAGAACTAAATAATGCTGATAAATGCCTGGCACTTTGTAGGTGCTCAGTAAATAGTAGTGCCTTTTCGAGGGTTTGAAAACACATTTTTGGCCAAACAGTATACTTAGAAATCTCTGGGCCATGTCAGATTTTTTTGATTGTGAGCTCTATAAATTAAACATAATAAACCAGCACATCATAGATGCAAAACCTTAAGGATTTTGGCCATTAAGTGGTCATTCTTAAGGAATGTTAGTATCTTTCTTCTTATTTATCAAAAGTAGAAGCTAAAACATGAAGAAAAAAAGAGAACATTCTCTAATCATTTACAAAACACACCTTTTTGAATAGGATTTAACTCACAAAGAATCTACAGAGATTCACGGCTTTAAGGTGAAAAAGGCGGAAGTTTTTCTGGACTAGAGTTCAGCTTCTAGTTCAACTCCTTTATTTTATGGATATGGAAAACTCAGGAGCAATAGTTTAGCAGCTGAAATCAACTCAACTCTGACAATTACCAAGCGTGGCGTTATACATTTTCATTGTTCTGCTGCTGCTTCATGTTTAAAGACTCAGATTACTTGCATTGGCTGCCAAGGACAGTGGTAAAACTAAGATACTGTGGCACTCCTTCCAAATCCCTACAGTGACCAGTGAGCCAGGCAAACATGAGAAAAGAAATATTTTGAGAGCTGACAGCTAAGTAAGTACACAAACACCACAAACTCTGGTTCTCACCTTGGCCACAGAAGGATATATGATATTTTTGCCACATCTATAACAGAAACTAATTGGTGGTTAATGAAATCAGTACGTACTTTTCCCAAAAGCCACAACTAGAAACCACTCTAGCAACCACAATTACAATTAAAAAGACAGCTGTCATTTTGGAAGAAAATGCTGTTCCTTTCACTAGACAGGCCATATCCAAGTTTTAAATAACTTCAAGGGGAGCAGAATTGACAAAGACCTAAGTACAAGTATGATGATCTATCCAATGCCAAGTGTTTCTCCCTAATCTTCAGTAGTCAAGAGCCAAAGTCAGAGGCTTGGATTCATGGGACCATTCATGACAACAGTTCAGTTTCAAGACAGTAAGGAAGGTCATCTTCAAACTCAAATTAGGCCATGTTTCACCCTTTTAAATCCCAGGAAAATAATTCCACAAATAGAATGAGAATTTATGATGTTCTCTATCCCCATCACTTTGATAACTTCTGAGAACACTGACAAATCTAATTTAGAAAAAGATAAATCTGGACTCTAGCTCAAAAAAAAAAAAAGAAAAATACTATTCCTAATGGTGAGTTTTCTTAAACTGCCATTTAAATTTAGACAGTCATTTCTTTAACAAGCCAGGTTTTTTTCCTTTTTTTATGAGGGAAGAGCATGGATTGATTACGAGGGTTTGCACTCTTTCCTGTCTGACATACTCAGATGTCTCACAACAGCATTCTTCTCTGGACCAGCATTCACGGAGCCTTGTTCTAAGCATCTGTACGGTTCTCTGTACCAGGTACCTCAGGTCGCTGCCTTGCTCAGGACAGGGCTGCAGCCCACTGTGGACAGTGCAGAGCTGTCAATCTCCCCATATTCTTGGAGTAACAGTAGAGGCAGCTGCACAGAGAGGTCAGGAGGTGCTCAGATCCCAATTCTGCCATCAGCTTCAACAATGATTCGGAGATTTGTTTTTTTCCTAAATAGTACAACTAGAAAGTATTCTCTAAGGAAGGTTCTCAGGACCACCAGTGTAAGCCAAAAGCCTAGGAAAAAAGACTCATTTACAAATTTCCCCAAATGCTAGCTTAATATATTTATCATGATTTCTGTTAGTCCATAGTTCCTGTTCTTGCCAGTAAGGTTGAGGAGTTTCCTGCCAATAAAACAATGAGCCCATGAAAAATGTATCCAAAAGTACATGGCATGGTAAGATGAATGAGCTTATCTGCAAATGAATATGAATTTGATCTCTAATGAATCTCCCCAGAAGAAGCCTTACTTTTTCTGTTCTTTCTATACTAGGACTCATTTCCTAAAGGATGATCACTTTTTGTTTTAAGTCAAACTGTTGTGTTTTCTAGGTCTTTCAATGTCAAGTTCAAACGTGACCTGTTTCACAAAGCTGTTCCTGTTCTTTGCGACCAGAGTCTCTGTACTTTATTCCCAAAGTCTGCCCACTTCAAACTCCCAGAGCACTTTTCTCCAATTCTACTAGTGTTCTATGACGAAGTGTAGGTTGATATCATGCTCCTGGAGACGGGGTAGGGCCTTCCTTTCGTTCTTGGTCTCCACTGAAGGCCCACCTTGCAACAATGCCTTCACACAGCAGGACTCCACTGAGCGGACCTGAATCGAAGGACTCAAGTGCAGAGCAGAGGTGGAGGTTGGAAGGGGTCTGAAAAAGAACCAAGTCCCCACATGAAAGAGCAGGGTACCATGATGCATTAAGGGGAAATGACAGAAACACTTCCACATACCCTGATTCTTGCTTTAGCAGGTGTGTGCAGGAAGGGGCAGCATATCTACCCCAAAAGGCTGTCTTGGTTTTATGGTAATTTCCCACCTCCTTCAAGCTGAGACTCTTGTTTGAACTTTTCGTAACAGAACTTTCTGTCATTAACTTTTGCTCCACAACTGAATTATTCCCAAATACAGGTCAGCTGCCCATCTTCTGATCGGCCATTCTCAGAGGAAATGAAGTTAGGTTAAATAAATACTATGTGAAAGGCTGGATTTGATTTCTGTCACCAAGAGTGTTTCCTTAGTATGGAATCTTATAAAGAATCTCCTATTTGCTCTAGTTAATTTGATATTATGTTGCACTGCCCATAGTTACAGAGCACAGTCCCCATCTGTACATCACCACAGCTATTTCAGACTGGTAAACATGTTTGTCCTGATGGTTACTGAATATTTAAAAGAGGTTAACATCCCTTCCTGAGTCTTATTTCTCTCTGCACTCATGACTAATCTAACACTATTACACAGCAGGGACTTGAATTTGACCATTTTCCTTTCAGAGAATTTCTCTCCATTTTTCTGGCTTTATGAAAGGAAAAACAAATAAACAAACAAACAAACATGTATTTATCATCTATAGGGAAATCAGGATCATTAGATTCTTAATTTAGAAGATTCCAAATGGAGGATACAACTTTGAGTATAAAGTGCAGAACCCAAATACCAGGAAGTCTTTCAACAAGGGTGAGGAGTGTTTTGGAGGCCAAAAGAACTGGGAAGACTTCATCCCATGAGCCAAAGTCATGGAGTTTTCAGATGAGCCCCTAGGCTCCTCACCTCTTGTTTCTGTCCTCCAGCTGCAGCGTGTACACCATGTCATCAGCAGCGTGCATCTTGGCATTACTGTCTCCCCACTTCAGCTTCAGGCTCTGAGGCCCTGCAGCAGCACATTCGAGCCTAGGAGGCAAGGGTGGTAATGGCCGCGTTTTTGCTTTAATGAACTGACTAAATGGTCCAGCTCCAATTTCATTTATGGCCTGAATTCTGATCCTGAAAAAAAAATCACAAACACAGGCTTAAGAACCAGTGATTCCTCATTTGAAATTAACATTGGATGTCATATTTCTTATTTGCTCCTATAAAGCAGTTTCATTTTATTCTGGCCACCCTTTAGCTGCCTCATCAGTTTTGGAAGTAAGCTATAAACAGTAAATGAAATTATAAATGAAAGAGGAGAACAAGAGAGTCTTCTTCAGATTTTGACAAAAAGGACAACAGCTCTTCGATAGTGCATTTTTCCTCCTCTGTCCCCAGCCTCACCCAACAATCTCTGCCAGTCTCTAACCAACACTGAGTGTGCAGACACTGCTGATAACAGAGTGTCATTCAGAAGTGTAGAAATCTCAACTGGATGCTTACTATGTGCAGTGTTATGGGTAATAAAGATACATTAACAGTGCTCTCATGGTCAAGGAACTGAAAATCAAACCAAGTGTGTCTTCCCAGGTGGTTCAGTGGTAAAGAATCTGCCTGTCAATGCAAGAAGATGCAGGAGATGCAGGTTTGATCCCTGGGTCGGGAAGATCCCCTGGAGGAGGTCATGACAACCCACACCAGTATTCTTCCCTGGAGAATCCCATGGACAGAAGAGCCTGGTGGGCTACAGTCCACGGGGCTGCAAAGAGTTGGACATGACTGAGCATGCATACCTATATAATACAGTATCCCATCATCATTCCCATTTTTCTTGTTCTTCCACTTGCTTACTGATTAACTGAAAAACTTCTCCAAGGTCATCAGACAACACACTGTTGGCACTGCCCCATCCTTCTTCATCCTCTATACCCCTTGCTGCAGTAGGTGCATGCTACTGAAGCTTGTTTCCTCCTGGCACTGGGGGGCCTGCAGAGGCCTTCCTCCTCCACTTCTCAGAGTAGAGGTCTCAAACAAGCCCCCACCCCACTCTCTCTGCCCTTCCTCTCCTGTAAATGGACAGTCCTCTCAATAACCTCAGCATCTCCACAGCTTCATCCACTTGAGACCTTTCTCAGATCTGCCTCTCCTCCATCTCTTCATTCATTACTAGGCCTCCAGTGGAAACTTCCACCCAGAGACCTTGCTAGGTACACAGGCATTTTTCAGCTGAATGAGCAGCGTGGTAGCACTAGTTCTAAAAGTTTCAACATTTAAACCTGATGTGAGTTTGAAACAGTGTTTCGAAACACATAATATTAAACAACACAGTCAAAGAGAAATTCTCAGGAAACAGATCAGTTTAAAATATTCTTATAATTTAGTTTTATGTACATCTGTCTCACAGCAATTACTGCTCATATTTAAATAGAAAATATCATTACATATTACAATACCTAAATCCATCATATGACCACAAATGAACCTTAATTCTTCAAATTTAAAATTACATAAATTCAGCAAGTCAATTTAATAATGTCTGTAAATTGTTAAGGAAAAAACAATAGATTGGTTCCAGGTGAGATGTAGTAAGCACATACCACCCTGTCTCTCCCACTGAATGGAGAAATTAAACCTGGACAAAATAAATAAAGCAGCCATCTAAAAAGTGCAAAAGGGAAATAGCAGCTAGAGGATTTGGGGAAGAAGTTAAGCTATCACCAAACCAGCTGTGAATTTACCATTTTCCCCCCTCCATCATCCCCTGGCTTGGACTCAATATAGCCTGAAATCCAGGGAATTCCTCTCTCTTTTTTTTTTCTTTTCTTTTCTACACTGTCTTATTCCTCAGCCCTTAGCCAATTCCATCAATTAACAGCCTAAAGAAGAAAAATTGCATGATCACATCCACTGATTCAGAAAAAGCATGTCATGAAATCCAACATATATTCATAATAAAAATTCTTGGCAAACTAGGTATAGAAGGAAACTTTCTCAACCTGAAAGGGGCACTTATAGAAATACCTACAGCCAACATTACACTTAATGGTCAAAAACTAACTGGGAGATCAGAACAAAGCAGAGACGTCTACTTTCACCACTGCTATTTAACATTAGGCACAAGATCCAGTCGGTGGGGGTGGGGTGGGAGAAAAGACAGAGATGGTAAATAAACATCAAGTCACAGCTGGGAATACTTAAGACCACCTAAACAGAGACATACTGTGGTCATGAACTAGAAAACACTACACAGAAAAACAGTCAATTCTCCCAAAACTGATCTACAGATACAACGCAACTGTAATAAAATTCCAGCAGGATTCTCCTTAGTTGATATAGATAAGTTGATTCTAAAATTACATGGCAAGGCAAAGGAACTAAAAAATGTTGCTACACAAACCTGAAAAATAATAAAGTTGGAAGAATCACACTACCTGATTTAGAGCTTAGTATAAAGTTTACTATAAAGTAATCAAGATAGTGTGATATCAGACAGACACAGACCAACAGCAACAGACCCACACAGATATGACCAATTGATTTCCAACAAATTTGCAAAATTAATTCAATGAAGAAAGAATTGTCTTAACAATTGGTATTGGAACTGGATATCAAAACCAAATCTAAATCTCAAAGTTAATTTCATTCAAAAGTTAACTCAGAATGGATCATAGATCCTAACAACAGAATGCAAAATGTAAAACACTTAAGAAGAAAATAGGAGGAAATATGTGCTACCTAGAATTAAATAATTTTTAGATATGATGTGAAAAGCATGCATCCAGAATGCATCTAAGACCTTTCAAAACTTGGCAACAAAACTCAAAAATGGACAAGAGATTGGAACAAACACTCCACTGAAGAAGACATACATGTGGCAAACAGGCACACAAAAATATGTTTAACACCAATAGCCATTAGGAAAACGCAAATTAAAACAACAATGAGACGCGACTATCTTTCCCCAATAAAGTGGATAAAATTTAAAAATGCTTAATATCATTCTAGCAAGTATAAGTAACAGCTGAAACTCCCATATTTTGCTGCTTAGAATGCAAAATGGTATACAGTTACACTGGAAAACAGTTTGCTTAGAAAGTTTCTTACAAACTTTAGCATACATTTATCATATGATCCAGCAATCACACTTCTTGGGCTGTACTCTAGAGAATTAAAACATTTATGTTCACATAAAAACTTGCACATAAATGTTTATAACAGATCTGTTCATAATCACCCAAAGCTGAATGAATATCTGCCTCAGTTTGGAATATAGCCAACAGTTATCTCTGATAAAGTACAGCTAAAATTCTATCACAAAGAGCCTCCTTTTCTCAGATTCTTTTGAACTAGGGCTTCACAGGTCTCTTTTAGGTAATGCAATGTGAGTCTCTTGACATAGCATTCAGTTCAATTACTCAGTTGGGTCCGACTCCTTGAGACCCTATAGACTACAGCACACCAGGGTTCCCTGTTCATCACCAAACCCAGGAGCTTGCTCAAACTCATGTCCGTCGAGTCAGTGATGCCATCCAACCATCTCATCCTCTGTCGTCTCCTTCTCCTCCTGCCTTCAATGTTCCCAGCATCAGGGTCTTTTCCAGTGAGTGAGTTCTTCGCATCAAGTGGCCAAAGAACTGGAGTTTCAGCTTCAGCATCAGTCCTTCCAATGAATATTCAGGACTGATTTCCTTTAGGATGGGCTGGTTGGATCTCCTTGCAGTCCAAGGGACTCTCAAGAGTCTTCTCCAACACCACAGTTCAAAAGCATCAATTCTTACGCACTCAGCTTTCTTTATAGTCCAACTCTCACATCCATACATGACTACTGAAAAACCATATTAATATGCTGCCTAGGTTGATCATAGCTTTTCTTCTAAGGAGCAAGTGTCTTTTAATTTCATGGCTGCAGTCACCATCTGCAGTGATTTCAGAGCCCAAGAAAATAGTCTATCATATCACTGTTTCCATTATTTCCCCATCTATTTGCCATGAAGTGATAGGACCAGATGCCATGATCTTAGTTTTCTGAATGCTGAGTTTTAAGCCAACTTTTTCACTCTCCTCTTTCATTTTCATTGAGAGGCTCTTTAGTTCCTCTTCATTTTCTGCCATATGGGTGATGTCATCTGTATATCTGAGGTTATTGATTATGTCTCCTGACAATCTTGATTCTAGCTTGTGCTTCATCCAGCCTGGCATTTTGCAAGATGTACTCTGTGTAAAAGTTAAATAAGCAGGGTGACAAGATACAGCCTTGATGTACTTCTTTCCCAGTCTGGAGCCAGTCCATTGTTCCGTGTCTGGTTCTAACTGTTGCTTCTTGACCTGCATACAGATTTCTCAGGAGTCAGGCAAAGTGGTCTGGTCTTCCCAAATCTTTAAGAATTTTCCGTAGTTTGTTGTGATCCACACAGTCAAAGGCTTTGATGTAGATAATAAAGCAAAAGTAGATGTTTTGCTAGAACTCTCTTGCTTTATCTATGATCCAACAGATGTTGGGAATTTGATCTCTGGTTCTTCTGCCTTTTCTAAATCCAGCCTGAACATATGGAAGTTCTTGGGTCACATACTGTTGAAGCCTGGCTTGGAGAATTTTGAGCATTACTTTGCTAGCGTGTGAGATGAGTGCAATTGTGCTGTAGTTTGAACATTCTCTGGCATTGCATTTCTTTGAGATTGGAATGAAAAGTGATCTTTTCCAGTCCTGTGGCCACTGCTGAGTTTTCCAAATTTGCTGGCATATTGCAACACAGTATTGAAAGACAACAATAAACTCTTCTTTGCTTCCTAACACGAGTCTTATAAAATAGCTGTATGGTATTAATGTAAGAGTTTTCCCCCTATTATTTGAAAAGAAAGAAATTTTTCTGCAACTAGAGAGGAAAAGTCTTTCCAAAAAGATAGTCATCATGGTAGTAGAAATTACTCCTTTTTTTNCAACACAGTATTGAAAGACAACAATAAACTCTTCTTTGCTTCCTAACACGAGTCTTATAAAATAGCTGTATGGTATTAATGTAAGAGTTTTCCCCCTATTATTTGAAAAGAAAGAAATTTTTCTGCAACTAGAGAGGAAAAGTCTTTCCAAAAAGATAGTCATCATGGTAGTAGAAATTACTCCTTTTTTTCCCTATTGAGGAAAAAGGAATTAAGCTAGACCTTTAAGTCTCAGTCTTTTTCCAATAGTAAACAAATCTCCTCACCTACATGGTTTATGTGAATGTCTTTCTACTGTCCGGCGTGCTATTCCTTCCCTTTATTCTGTGCAGAGATATTCCTAGAGCCCAGAGACCAAGATGCTTCCTTCCATCTGTTTGCCCATAGTCCTCCAGAACCAAGCTCACCTTGAATTCAACGTGATCCTACTGCTTTGCTCCACGCAGCCACAACAGCCCTTAGCTACCTCAGGAAGTAAAAGAAAGTGAGGTATAATGGGTTGCTTAAGATTGCTCTTCTGCCCAAGACAAGAAATAAGAGGAGACTTCAATCATGTATAAGAATTAAAAATAGTTTATAACACACAAGTATCAAGACACAGAAAGAAATGTAGATTTAATATTTAATTTCTTTTGTAAATTCATTTTCTTTGCAAGGCCCCCATAGTATTTTGATAGGTAGTGAGCTTCCTACATCTGTAGCTCTCTGGCTCTCAGAACTTTTAACTCAAGATGGATTTGGTAAATGTACTGAATATTAGCCATAAATATTCCCACCCACCCA
>SJYA01000102.1:314174-346719 GCA_006410615.1 Neotragus moschatus
GAATGTTATGGTAATAGTTTAACTCTCTTGAGCAGTGAAGCCTCTCTGGCTACTCTGCTAATCACTGGTGACTGCAGGGAAATTATCTAACACCTGTAAAGCAACAGTTTCCTTCTCTTTGGGAATGGTAATGTATTTGCTGTATGTACAAAGAGGAGAACTTATTTAAGATAAGCAATGTGGGAAGCATTTTCTATTTTTTAACCTTTTATACTTCACCATTCAATCAAAAAAAGGAATCCAGGTGGCCAAAAGCTCCCTGGTAAACTTTAAAGTGATAATTTATGGAGTTATTATTTTTATGACTTCCTTGCAGACCGTATTCCTCCCCAACAATGAAGAAACTGTGCTGGGCATCCGCATGAGATGCACTGCACTGGGCACATGAAAGCTGTCTGCATTCTAGTTGTATTACTACCCCCATGGCACTTTATTACTTGCGGAATGTGCTGATACCATCTGTGTTTTTCCTTTCTCTAAGTTATTGTCCCAGGGACCCAACAACAGCTAAAAGGATGGCCTTCTTTCTAAACCGTCCTCAGCTTGGGAACGGGTGAAATGTTAACAATAACCTCTGCAGCAACAGCACTGAGAACTTGCTCTGTTCAAGGGTGTGTGCTATGGAGTCAGTTGTCCCTTGGTACCCATGGAGGGCTGGTCTCAGGACCCCCAGCGTTACTAAAATCCATGGATGCTCAAGTCCCATGTATAAAATGGCACAGTTCAGTTGGCCTTCCAGACCACAGATGTGGTGAGATGACTGTTTCTCTTGCTTTTAGAGATGAGGAAATTTCAGTTAAATAACTCAACTTAAATGATACAGTAGCTAGTAGGTGCTGAAGTCTAGATTTGATATGTGCGATACTATCACTAATTTCTACCCTGCTGCTGCTAAGTCGCCTCAGTCATGTCTGACTCTGTGCGACCCCATAGACGGCAGCCCACGAGGCTTCCCCGTCCCTGGGAATCTCCAGGCAAGAACACTGGAGTGGGTTGCAATTTCCTTCTCCAATGCGTGAAAGTAAAAAGTGAAAGTGCCCTGACCCTTTGTCTATGTCACAAGTGCAGAAACTGCAGCCATCTAGGTTCAGTCATTTGCACTAATTCTCACAGCAGATAGATGTCAGATCTGGGTGTGAAGCTGGTCTTTCTAGACTCAAAGTCTTCATGTATTAACACACCGTTCCCTCCAGGTATAACTTGAACCAAACACAGCTTCTTCCAACCAAAAGATAATTTCAACTCTAGCCACACTTTCAACAACTGCCTTTTGCCAGTGAAACAGACATTTAGAACAGTCAAATTTCCTTTCACATTATTAAAACTTTTGGCCTTGGAATGAACTCTGTGTGTGCGTGCTAAGTTGTTCCAGTCGTGTCAGATTCTTTGCGACCCTATGGACTGCAGGCTCCTCTGTCTATGGGATTCCCCAGGCAAGAATACTGGAGTAGGTTGCCATGACCTCCCCCAGGAGATCTTCTTGACTCCGGGATCGAACCCATGTCTCTTATGCCTTCTGCACTGGCAGTGCGTTCTTTACCACTAGTGCCCCGAGGTGGCTCAGGTGGTAAAGTATCTGCTTACAATGTGGGAAACTTGGGTTTGAACCCTAGTTCAGGAAGAACCACTGGAGAAGGGAATGGCAACCCACTGCAGTATTCTTGCCTGGGAAATCTCACGGACAAAGAAGCCTGGTGGGCTACAGTCCATGGGGTCACAGAGAATCAGACACAACTGAGCAACTAATATACATAAACGCAGCACCACCGAACTACCTAGATTTTAAAATATTTGTTTCAATTTATTCAGGCAACAAAGTGTGTTTCAATAAAAATGCATGGAAAACATTTTCCCCTGTGGCGGATGCACTGACCTAATATTAATTAGTTTTAAGGATGAAGTGGTACTCAAAACTGAAACAGAACTGAGGACTTGATCAAATGAAGCCATGTCTTCTTACAATTGGTAAAAATATTAAAAACTCTGAGTCCAGAAGGCTGAGAAAACTGAAGACTAAGGAAGCTAATATTTCTGGTGTTTTGTGATGAAAATGCAGTGTATGAAGATAATTTCCTAATTCCAGTGACAACTCACCTAGGACGGATGGAACCAAATACTATCTTGAGGAACAATTCTAAGAATTAACCTCAGGAAAAACTGATTCTCAAGTTCTATTAAATTAATTAGTTTATCCCAAACCCAAACGTGGGATGTTCTCTCTTTCTCACTGAAGTAACATGTTAATCTTGACATTTAGATAAGATCTATAGCTCCCCCCACCCCCAAACATGCAATGTATGTCAGTTTCTAAAATCTTAAGCTCTGCAAAGTTAAGCACAAGGGAAACAGAAGTTTTCTTTCCAATGCAGGAAAGTGATTTAACTCTGAGAAGCTCTGTCTTGGCCATCTGAATTGATGTGAAAAATCTCAAGTGTCTGGGAGTTTGCAATATCCATCAGTATACTGATAATATTGATTCAATAAAATCAAATTAAGAAGTATATTCTTTATAAATTTTGACTGGACTTTCATTGTTAAAATATCTGCTACTTTTAGATCTCAAATACATTACTGCTTTAGAAGATCACACATAAGATGATGCATTTCATACACACACACATACTCTCTCTCTCTCTCTCAAGTGGCATTACATTATGCCAAAAGAAGAATGACTTTGAAAACTGGAGAAGGTGACTTCTCAGTCAGCCATCCTAGTTCTCAGGATGTGTTGAGAATAGGGAGGAGGGGACAGTGAGGACGGCACCCCTCTTCCTCCATTGAAGAGTTACGAGTAAGAGAGGCCTAAGAAGCAAAAGATAGGCTACCCCACCCCACCAGTCTACTACCTAATAATCTAATTAAGAAGAGAAAAGTATTAAAGAGCAGACCTCTGAGGGAATATTAAATAGTAGCATAAATACAGGAAACCTCTTTAGGAAAAAGATGGGTTCAGAGTAAAGTTATTTGGAGAAGGTTGCCGGGAAGGGTAACCTTCACTGGCTCAGTCATTCCTCCCTTCAACCTATCTCCTTCTGATAGCTCCTTGGATACCAGGCACTTGCAGTTGTTTTTTTTTTCATGCCCTGCCTCTGTAGGAAAGAAACCTTAAATGTCTCCCAGGGCTTGAAGGACAATGCCAGATTTCCACACATTTCTACCTGTAATCAGGTCATAACCCACCTGCCAGCTCATTTCTTCCCTTCCAAACATTAGCAACAGAAAATATATTGAGAGCTTATGTGTCAGGTCCTTCACAAGATACTGGAAGTCTAAAAAATAACCCAATCAGGTAGTTAAAGTAATCATCCCCATTTTATAGATCAGAAGACTGAGATACAAAGAGCTTAAAGAGATACAAAGACCACTGTGCCAGAGGTCACAGAGGCAACAAGTGAGAAACCCAGGACTGGTGTCAAGGCTGTCCGACTCCAGTGCACTACTTTTGAACTACCCTGGACTTGTCTCCTTATAAGGCTTATTTCATCTTGTTAGAATGAAATGACTCAGGATTCACTTCTTCACAGGCTAATGTAGTGCTTAAGGACTCAGAAAATGTTATTTTCACCCCCATTTTACCTAGCAAAAAGGGAAAACAAATACCTTACGTTTTAGCCGTTTGCCAGTTCAACATGAGTCAGACATATAACGAGGTTGCCAAAAAAAGTCATCTTAAGCAACCTTACCAACTGCTCACTATGGAGAACAAAGAAGGTAACAACCTTGTTCTGCTCTGAGCCAGCCACCCTATTCCTGGAGGTGAGCACACTGCTCATTAAAGAGGCCATTAAGAAACAGAAATCACCCAAAGAAGAGGTTGGAAGGGGTTATAGAAACTCCTGCCAGTGAAGACAGATTTGAACGAAGTGAAGATGGTTAAGTAGGAGACAGCTGACATAATGATGTCTAGGCCATAGGGGTGGGGCTCAGACTTCTGTATTTTGCAAAACCTCTCCATGTGAAACTTAGAATTACTGCTCTAGGGCAAAGCTCTCAAACTTTTGTGTGCNAAGACAGATTTGAACGAAGTGAAGATGGTTAAGTAGGAGACAGCTGACATAATGATGTCTAGGCCATAGGGGTGGGGCTCAGACTTCTGTATTTTGCAAAACCTCTCCATGTGAAACTTAGAATTACTGCTCTAGGGCAAAGCTCTCAAACTTTTGTGTGCGTGCCTGCAAAGTCGCTTCAGTCATGTCCGACTCTTTGTGATCCCGTGGACTAGAGCCTGCCAGGCACCTCTGTCCATGGGATTCTCCAGGCAAGAATACTGGAGTGGGTTGCCATTCCTTTTTCCAGCGGATCTTCTAGACCCAGGGATCGAACCCGTGTCTCCTGAATTTCAGGTAGATTCTTTACTGCTGAGCCATTGAACCCTCTCAAACTTTTAACAGGCAACAAAATCTTCTATGGGGCTAATTAAAGCACAGAGTGCTGGGCCCTATCCTGAGATTTCTGATTCCAGGGGTTTCCGCTGCTGCTGCTAAGTTGCTTCAGTCGTGTCCAACTCTGTGTGACCCCATAGATGGCAGCCCACCAGGCTTCTCTGTCCCTGAGACTCTACAAGCAAGAACACTGGAGTGGGTTGCCATTTCCTTCTCCAATGCATGGAAGTGAAAAGTGAAAGTGAAGTCACTCGGTCGTGTCCGACTCTTAGTGACCCCATGGACTGCAGCCTACCAGGCTCCTCCACCCATGGGATTTTCCAGGCAAGAGTACTGGAGTGGGGTGCCATTGCCTTTTCTGAAGGGTTCTCCGTTAGGGCCTGATAAGTTACACTTAATACTGATGCTGCTGGTCCAGGAACCATACTTTGAGTATCATTGTTCTAAAAGAAAGCCCAGGATCAACTGAACTGATTTTAGTAGATTTCAGCTCAGATTTTAACAAAGTATATGGGAAACTCTACAGAAACAGAGTTGAACTGCTTGGCGAGGAGAAGCTGAAACTGAAGACACTGCTTCATCACTGGAGATATTCACGCCAGGGCTCCACAAAAGGGTAACACCAGGTGATCTTGTCTCAGTTCACAAAGCCTATAGTGGCCGGAGCATGCAAAAGAAAGCCACATCCCCCCAACCTTTATTTTTTTCTAACGTTTTTTTCCCCCCTCGAATCAAAACACAAACTCAATTCTAAATTTAAAAGTAGTGCCTTTAAAAAATCTCATTGTAATTCCCACCAAATTTTATACAGGATTTAGTAAGCCAGTGGCCAGTCTGGCAAGCACCGGTAGAGAAAGGATGGATCCATTTTAGTGTCAGGAGGTTGGCTGGAGAAGTGAACATTTCTGTCCCAGCAAGACAGAGAAAGAATAAACTCCATGTGAGAACAATGTGTAACTGCTAAAGGTTAAAAAAAAAAAAAAAAAGAGAGAAACAAGTCTTTTTTTATCCAAGCCCCATAGCCTGTTTCATTCCACATTTTTATCTAGAACATCATGATCTGTTCACTTATATTTTGACCAATTTGTGGGACAAAAAAAGGTGAGGTAAAAGTTGATTGGACTAAAATTATACCCTCAGTTCCCCGAAATACTCATTTTGTATTTCACCATAATTACTACGATCTCATGTTTTTGAACCATAAAAGAACAAGACTATGGGCTGATTGGAGTTCTATTATACAGCATCCAATAAAGTATCATAGAAGCAAAATTCCTTAAGTTGGACAAATGATGATCTTAAATGTGAACATTAATTTTAATATCTTAAATATGAAATATC
Source organism: Neotragus moschatus (assembly GCA_006410615.1). Classification (NCBI taxonomy): domain Eukaryota; kingdom Metazoa; phylum Chordata; class Mammalia; order Artiodactyla; family Bovidae; genus Neotragus; species Neotragus moschatus. The sequence goes on from SJYA01000102.1 coordinate 319,898, forward strand.
CATTTTATTTATTGATTGACCAGCAAATATTTTGACTGAATCTTTTTTTTTTTTTTTTTGGTCAAGAACACACAATATGACTTAAGGCCAAAAGTTTGTCTTTTCTAAAGGTGTACATTTTTCATGCAATCTGTCAGTGTCTTCCAAGCTGCCCTATAAGGTTAAGAGATAACATCCTCCCAGTGTGACTTTCCACATTCAGCTCAGTATACTAGCCTATATTAATAGTGAAAAGAATTAGGGACTTTTTAACATGTCTTTAACCAACCACTTATATGGAATATATTCTTGATAATTTCCACTGTAATTGGCATTTCATCAATGAACAAAGATCCCCTACGTCAGTTTTCTTCATTTGAACTTTGGATTTCTAGATTTCTTTCTTGAAGTCGTTCGACTACCTGTTGACTAATAAATACCAGAGTTCCTCCAATATCAACTTTCTAAAACCCCTGAAGTTTTATAATCATCTACACTACCTTTCAGGTGTGCATAATGGGAGGGAGAGGCAGAATTCTTGGGCTAAAAGCCCTTTATGATTGCTGACCTGAGTGATCAGAGGACTGACCTGCGGATCTGAGTCCACTTTGGCAGAGACATGGATTGTGGGTCTCATAGCAACGTGAGACCTTCCAGTGAGCCCTGAGCCAGTGGCTTCTTCATAGGCTTTCTGGCCCGAGGGTCCAAGTCAGGCAATATTCTGGACATGTGGTCTCTGAGAAACAGTTAGGGGATGACATTCACTTGCTCATTTTTCCCCAGAGATATACCTCATGGTCAGGTCTCCATAGAGCATCATCACTGAGGAATGTCCCTGAGGTCATGGTCTGGGTTTAATCACCTCTGATTTCCAACTAGAGTGCCTTGGACACAACAGTCAGTATTTGGTTAGCAAATACAGGTGGAGGGTGGTTTTCTGAGACTGGATAAGATGCTAAAAATGAAAAATGCCCTTGGGGCCTGTCTCTTCAGCTATGTAAGTCATACCCTTTTATTTAAGTTATTTCTAACTTGATTCCCACTTAAAACCATCCTGACCATTCTGAACCCTGGGTCTTGACCTTTCTGAAATGCCAAAAGGACTCTGTACAGTGTCATTTTCAGCCTGTGAGGTCATAAGCACCTTCTATCTTAGGTTGCTGTGTAAGTGTCCCAATTCCTTGAGTGCTCTGAGGGCAAGGACGGTGTTCATCACTATTTCATAGACAAACAGTGCACAGTGGGTCTGCGCCCAAGAGAGGTCTCTAAAAAGAATCAAAGGGTAAACAAACTGCTGTCATCAGTTGGAAAAGGAAAATGAATGCACTTATATGAGTTATCCACAAAAGACTTGGGAAGATAGGGAAAGTCGGGATGAGATGCTTAGGCAGGTTGGGACTTTTGGTATCTTACAGCTGATAAACTGATTTTTTTCCTTCAGCTTCTGGGGATGAAAAAGGTAGTCTATCAGACTATAACATTAGAAAACACTGCAGGAAAAAAAAAAGTCAAGTGGTAAACCTTTTTTTTTTTTTAGCAGTAAAATTACCTGCTTGCATTCTCCTGCCCCACTTCAAGAAGAACCAGTTTTTTTTTGGTGAAGATCTCGATAACAATACGATAACAATAAAAATTACAGTGCATGTTTACTGTGCACTTGCTATGTATTGTTGGACTCTACATAAGCATTTAATATTCATTTGCTTACTCCTTACAACATGCTTTTGAAGTAAGTGCTCTTGTTCTCCTCATGCTATGGATGATGCTGAAATACCAAAAGCTTAAGTAATTTGCCTAAAGACACAGCTAAGGATCTGTTTCTGAATCAGGCCCTGCTTCACCTCCTTAATAAGCCACTGAACTTGACAAAGGAAGACACCCTGAAAAGGCACTGGAATAACCAATGGTTCCTCTAATGCTAATCCTGAACTTTTTGTCTCCCAGCTTCGGCAGCTTGGTGCAGGCATGCTAAGTCGCTGCAGCACTGAACAACTCTGTGCAACCCCATAGACATTGGCCCACCCGGCCCCTCTGTCCATTGGATTTCCCAGGCAAGAATACTGGAGTGGGTTACCATTTCCTTCTCCAGGGGATCTTCCCCACACAGGGACTGAACCTGCGTCTCTTCTGTCTCCTACACTGGCATTGGCAGGCAGGTTCTTTACCACTAGCACCACCTGGGAAGCCCTTGGAGACAGGACTAAATGTCTTGAAATCTCAAGAGGCCATGTTGAGAAAAAGGTGTATAGGGGAAGGTGAAGCGCTGGCTCCTCGACAGGAACGCTGAGGGAAAGGAAGAATGCAGGTGTTAGCTGAGTTTTGCTGGGTGGAGTGTGATATAGTGTCTTTTCTCGGGCTACTCATGAAATCCTGAATAAAAGATCCATCACAGATGCTCTGTAACTGTGTCTGCTTCAAGGGGATCAGAAGAATGGCAGAGCCCTGCTTCAGAGGTGCAGACAGAGAGTGTAGCAGAGTGATGAGACAGAAGAAAAACACCAACAAAAGCAGTTTATCAAAAAACTAAGGAGGAGGAATTGACTTAAAATCGTTGGTGAAATGTCCCCTCAAGGGTTAGGAATTATATCAATTTGTAACTGACTCATAAAGTAAAAAGTAATACAAGTTTTTGAGATGTATTTGTATTTAGTACTCTTAAATGCATTAAAAATGACTAGAATTCACCCATTTGGCCTTTAGGACCCGAAGGTTCTGTAGCTCCACACACTGAGGTATGTGTCCATGCAGCTATATTTCAACTCTCCTGCACTCACCGGTAGGTGGTTTCTGGAAGGAGGTCTTTCATAACGTGGGTGGTGGTATTGCCCACGGTGATGCTAGTATCTCCAAGATCTATGTTGTAAGCAAGGATTTCAGATCCATTATTGCACGGCTCTTCCCAGTTCAGTACAAGGCACACAGAAGGCGAATCGGGATAGGCATTGAGGGTCTCCTCCTCCAGGACACACAGAGTGGAGACAGGGTCAGGGGCAGATGCTGGTGTCTGGCAAAGGACAAGCTCACTGGACGGTCCTGCTCCAGCTTGATTAACAGCCTGAAAAACAGAACAGCGAGACAATGTCCCCATTACTTCATGAGCACCTACTGATGCCTCCACACTAGCTGCTGCTGAGTCTAAAGTAACATATGATTGCTGCCAGAAATGTAGGTGGAGAGAAATCCTCCACAATGTTCATATTGATAACCACTTTCCAAAAGATCTCAATCGCACCTTTTCTGCTAATAAAAGATAATGTTGCCATTGTTTCTTATGAAAGATCATTTAAAAATAACACTTCATATTTGCATAGCCCACTTCACTTTATGTACTCTTATGCCATCTTCACAGTAACTGTCTGAGGTAGATAATTCATGGAAAAGCTATTCTTATCTGCCTTTGAGATGAGATCGGGCGTGCTCAGGGTGCTATGGCCTTGCCTCAGATTTATCTGCCTTTCAGAGAAGAGGGACCTCAAAATCAGATCAAATAACTCAAGCCCAAGATTCAGATGCCAAGCTGGGATCACAATCCAGTAATCTGACTTTTAACTCAAGTGCTGCTCTGAAAGAAGTATAGGAATTTTAGAAAAGCATTCATTGTTTTCCATGTGAATGCGAAATTCATGTCTGAAGTCGATGCTCTGCTCGCCCCTGACTTTGAGAGTCACTGCAGACACCTGATCACTCATCACTCGAACACTCACGCGTCCCGTCTCCGGGCCGTCCTCTTGCTTCTACTTGCCTGCTCTGCTTCTCAGTCACCTCTTGCGACCTGCTGCTCATTACCAGGATCTCTCAGCCCTGGAGGAAACCAGGCCCCAGGCCCCGCACACCTCTGTACCACTTCTGCTTAAACTCCTGGACATCTCACCTTGTCTCAGGGCAAATGCCATTTATCCCTACACCCAAATTTATGTGTACAGTCCAGACCTCTGCCCTAAATGCCAGCCTGGTGTATTCAACTGCCTACTGAATATCTCCATTTAAATGTCAAATAGGCACCTCAGACTCAAGTGTCTACACAGTTCCAAAACGGTGTCCACCCCATTCTTCCTCATCCTTCCTTCCTCCCCCACTGTACCGCCCGTGGTTTCCCCAGCCTTCGGGTTGTTTGTGCCATATCTGTGAATTACTGCTGGGCATCTTTCTTTCTCTCATACCCCTGCCCAAGCCATCAGCACACACTTTACCATTCTAATCTGACTATACTCTCTCTCATCTGGTGACTGTAGTGACCTCCTAACTGGCATTTACGTCAGTCCATGCCCCACAGTCTGTAACAACCACTGCCCCTTCTACGTTCTCCCACCAGATACACAGGTAATGTCAAAGTTCTCACGACCGTCTGTGAGAGCCTATCTGATCTGTTCACCACCACCGCCTTCCCCAAGAACCCAGAACCATTCTGCCTTCACTGTCTCCTGCTTCCTCCTTCACTCCCTCTGCTCCAGTCACACTGGCTTTCTTGCTGTCTCACAGGGACACCGAGCTTGCTCACCTCAGGGCCTTTGCAACTCGCTGCCCCTTCTCCACAAAGCTCTTTTCCTGACATCTGCATAGCCCATTCAATCAGCTACTCAGCCTTCTCTCAAGTTTTGCCCTTTGCAGAGACCTCTCTGAACACCACATTTAAACTTGTAGTTACCCTCACCCCAACCCCCATGATCCTTCTCATTTATTTCCCTCCTTTGCTTTTATTTTCATTATAGCATTTATCACCAACATAGTGTATATTTCATTTAATTTCTCCCTTGATTAGAATGTAAGTTCTGTGAGGGCAAGGTTGTCTGGTTCACTGCCGTAGCCCTAGCAACCAGAACAGTACCTGATACAAAGCATGTGCTCAATAAACATCATTAACAATATTTTTTTCCCTTACAAAAACACTTGGCAACCTCTTGACAAAAATGAAGGTACTCAAAAACCTAGTTTACTTCTCAGGAGACCTTATGAGGACAAATGATAAACCCAAAGGAAAGTCATCTGAGCTCTTATAGCACAGGTTCGCTACAATGCTTGTGTGTTATCATTCATTCCAAAGAAGCAAGTTAAGAGCACTCATTTGCTATTAAAATCGCTTTTGAAACCCTTCTGTAATAAATTTTTTACATCTAGTCCTATTTCATGACAACACCAACTTTCTTTTTGGTAGAATATTTATGTCACAAATTAAGAGTATATATTTAGATATTTTTGGGGTTCAAATTTATCACAGGGGCAGAAAAATAAGATACTATGGAGTCCAACTTTCATATTAACTAAGGTTTTAACAACTATGTAATATAAGGAAAAGAACATAGCTTTTAGAGTTGGAACTTTGTTCATATCTTGATTTCATTACTTACTAACTGTGTGATTTTAGGCAAATTAATGTTTCTGAGTCTGGTTCCTCAGATATAAAATGGGCATAGTAACACATAATTTATACAGTTATTTTAAAGATCAAATTTGTTAACATGCAAAATCCTGGCAGAGTATTAAGCCAATGGTCAGTGCTTTACTTCCCTCCTTCTCACTAGGAAAATCAAGAACAAAATAGCAATAGCAATTTTCCTAGTTTCCTAAATTTTCTTAAAGCAATTTTCTTAAAACAAGACAAGAACAAAATACACTGAACTAATTTTAGACTTAAAGAAAAGTTGCAAAAATAGTACATATATTTCTCATTTCGCTTCCCCTAATATTAATATCTTATATAACTATCAGTCATGTCCCACTCTTTGCACCCCCATGGACTGCAGCCCACCAGGCTCCTCTGTTCATGGGATTTCCCAGGCAGGAATACTGGAGTGGGTTGCCATTTCTTTCTCCAGGGGATCTTCCTGACCCAGGGATTGAACCCGTGTCTCCCGCATCTCCTGAATTGGCAGGTGGATTCTTTACCACTGAGCCATCAGGGAAGCATATATATATATACACACACACACACACACACACACATAAATATATGTATGTGTGTATGTGATATAAATATATGTATGTGTGTGTGTATATAGATGTGTGTGTGTGTATAATGTTTTTTAATAAAAGGAAATTCCTAGACAGCGATCAAGAGAGATAACAGCAGTAGTGGCTGAATGGGAGGCTGAGCCATTTGTCTTAGACTCCCACAACCGGCTACTGACTCAAGTGCCCATGGAAAGAAATTATTTTCTGCTACTTACAAGAATAGAACTGAGATGCTGTGCTGGTCTGAGTCTAGAAACCAAAAGGAGTTTCTTAAATACTCCTGTCTTTAACTGACTACCATTAATATCTAACCTGAGGGAATGTGATGGCAATGATGATCTCTGGGTGGAGAGGGGGAGAAAAGAGAAAAACTCTTTGTTAAAGGTAAGAATTACACAAACGGTCTACAGGGAAATCAAAGTCAAAATTTGTTTCAAACTTTCAAAATATTTATATCTCATATAATTGTGACTATACAAATCTAACACACACTTAAGGCTGAATTACTGATTTCTTTACAATCTCATAGTATAATGAAAAATTCAGCACGAAGTATTTTATTGCCCTTTTCCCTTTTCATGTTATTAATGTACTCTATTATTCATTTCCTCCATTATTTTTAAAATTAACATTTTCTTACTTAGTTTACTCTGTATCTGGGTTCCATCTTCTCACTCTGTTCTTACACCTCCTTACTGGTGTTAACTGAGGTCTTCAGTAATGATTCTTGACTCATTACTTTGTCAAATATGTGCATTTGTGTTGAGTGACCAACCTAGATAGCATACTCAAAAGCAGAGACATTACTTTGCCGACTAAGGTCCGTCTAGTCAAGGCTATGGTTTTTCCAGTAGTCATGTATGGATGTGAGAGTTGGACTGTGAAGAAGGCTGAGTGCCAAAGAATTGATGCTTTTGAACTGTGGTGTTGGAGAAGACTCTTGAGAGTCCCTTGGACTGCAAGGAGATCCAACCAGCCCATTCTGAAGGAGATCAACCCTGGGATTTCTTTGGAAGGAATGATGCTGAAGCTGAAGCTCCAGTACTTTGGCCACCTCATGCGAAGAGTTGACTCACTGGAAAAGAACTCTGATGCTGGGAGGGATTGGGGGCAGGAGGAGAAGAGGACGACCAAGGATGAGATGGCTGGATGGCATCACTGACTCAATGGGTGTGAATCTGAATGAAATCCGGGAGTTGGTGATGGACAGGGAGGCCTGGCGTGCTGCGATACATGGGATCGCAAAGAGTCGGACACGACTAACCGACTGAACTGAAGTGAACTGAAGGGGATATGAAGGATCCAGAGGAAAAAATACAGATTTTAATAACTGATATCAGCCATACTACATTGGCGATCTCTAAAAAAATCAAGAAAGTATATTATCGTTTTTGTAATTCTTAAAATCTGCATTTATATCATAACTATCAGTCATGTCTGACTCTGCAACCCCATGGACTATAGCCCACCAGGTTCTTCTGTCCATGGGATTTTTCAGGCAAGAATACTGGAGTGGGTTGCCATTTCCTTCTCCAGGGGATCTTCCTGACCCAGATATCAAACCCAAGTCTCTTGTGTCTCCTGCATTGGAAGGCAGATTCTTTACCAACTGTACCACCTGGGAAGTATATATTACTATAAAACAATGATCAAAACCAGGAGATACAATAGTATTAACAATGTATAGACCTTATGTAGTTAGATTAAAATCTTACCAATTTCTAATAATGTTCTTTTTATATTCCAGGATCTTACTTAAGACCCAAATTTCTTTTACTAGCCTTATACTGTGAAAAATGCTTTCTTGAGTTATATCTCTTATTATTATCAAATTTCAAAGTAAACCATTTTAAAGAATCTTACTAATATTTAAGAGTATGTATAAAATATATAATATGCCTCATGTACACATATGTACCCAAGAAATATTTGGGTACATGTTAATTGAAGCATTCCTAAGGAAGAAGGAAAGAAAGAAAATTCAAAAATTCCTGCAGAAAATAAACAATGCTTCCATCCAATTTTTATATGATACTATATACATATTACAGTAATTTAATTTTTAAAGCACCAAATATTTAAAAGAATATTCAGGCTTTAACCTGACTTTGTAGTAATATCAAATAAAAATGATTCAGATTAAGTTCACAGGTATCAAGAAATTAATATAAGATGAGGAGACTTTTTCCTGGCAATACTTTAGTATAGCAAGTATGGTCTTGAGAGTACTATGCCCTTTATAGTGTCTGACTCATTTTTATGACAAATAAGTATTTTCAAACAAATAAGTTTGAAAATACTACTGTTGAAACAGGGAGGCAAGATTATTGCGCAGGTTCTATTCTTACCAATGTATCTTTAAAATGCAATTTTGGGGTGTTAATGGTAAGTAACAACAAAAACCCCGAAAGAAAAAAAGGAAATAGAACATTTTAAAGAGAGACCAAAACTCAAAAACAGGTTGGACTGAAGTTCTTTCCTGTGATGGCAAAGAGTTTTTATTTATATCCTGCCTTGTTCCAAAAACAAGAGTGTAGCACATAATTCAACCTTTCCCCAATGACTCAGCATTGTTGTTATAAAGCTCAGATAATGTGCTGTGACCCTGACTCACTGATGAAGGGTTAATTATGTCCCAGGCCCTCCATTTGAGGTATGTATAACAAAAGAGTTTAACCAGAAATGTTTACGACAAAACAGCCTTCAGAATTTAACAGAAAAGCTTCTGCTGATCTGGAAAGTTGACTTGTGTGTGTGCACGCTCATTCACTAAGTTGTGTCCAACTCTTTGCTACCCCCATGGACTGTAGCCCACCGGGCTCTATCCTTGGGATTCTGCAGGCAAGAGTACTGGAGCTGCTGGGTCGCCATTTCCTTCTCCAGGGGATCTACCTGACTCAGGGTTGAATCTGTATCTCCTCCACTTCAGGGGGATTCTTTACCACTAAGCTACTTGGGAACCCCAAAGTTAACTTAAGAAGGGACTATTTTCTCCAAAGAGGCCAGAGACACTGAAGTAAATGGACGTGTAATAAACAATATGATCGGTGACTTAAATCAGATGGAAACCTAAACCTGGCATCTTTGCTTCTTTATTTAAATCTAAACACGTGTGAAAATAGAATTCTTTGTTATCTCTCCTTTTGCTCATCCTGATCATTCTTTGAGGTTGGCACAAAGCAGTGCTCAAATGTTACTGAACAAATGGAAATAAATGAACAAAGAACCCTGTTTTCTCAAGACAATAAGGCTTTACAAAGGGAAAAGAAAATATTTACCCAAGTCAATAAAATGAAAGTAAACCTATGACTACTGTCGCTCTTGAGGGTTAGGCTAGGAGCTGACTATTCTTTGTGTTATTCTCTTTGGACACCCAAGTGGAAGCTTACAGATAGCCGCCAGACCTTGTTAGCAGTCACTGAGAGGAGGGAGGTGGGACCTGTGATCAAATGCAGACCGTCCGAACTACTCCACTGTTTGTTTCTGGCTCCAGTTAACATCTGGAATGGAAGTTTTAAAGGTTTTTTGCCTTTTGTCTGGCTTTCCCAGCGAAATGTGCATCTCGGAAAATTCAGACAAAAGGCATCTTCCCTAAGGAGCTGTGCCCACTTTGCCTTGGACTCGATCCTGTATTCAATGAATTAACCAGCAAACACAATGCAAGGGCGGTGAGGAGTACAGTGGAGATGATTTGGATTTTGTTCCCATGTTTCAGGACCTCTCAGAGAAGCAAAAATGAACTGTAAAATGCTGAAACGAGCGCATCTATTTTTATTTAAAAGGACTCTTTTCCCCATAACATCCTTCCTGATGTCCTCCATCATGAGCCTTTGAGTAAGTTTCCCAAAGAGTCTTTCAGGGAACACCAGTATTTGCGAGTTAACGGCCGCACAGTATCAGCCTACCTGTAATCGACAGCAATACTGTGCAGCAGGTAACAGGTCCCTCATTTCGAAGCCGGTGTCTGTCCCATGATAAACGAGTTCTAAGGATTCTTCATCTTCTCCCCACTCCAACCTGTACTCTGAGATGTCGGCACCAGAGCTTTCAGGACTCTGGAAAATTCAGAAATTTAATTTCATTGAGAAGAAAATCCTATGATGCTTGTGTTCAACTAATTATTAAAAAAAAAAAAAAAAAAGAGCAAGATGCCTCAGAATATCTGAAATACATGCAAAAGAAAAGCATGAAAAAGATACTCGATTTCCTCTTAATTTGGATCAGTGGTAAAATTTCCATAACTCCTGGCAAGCACTAAGGCAGATGACTGTGTAAGAATCACCTACCTACAGGTGAATTTTAGCTTTGTAGATCCCTTGTATCTTCCACTGGGGAAGAGATAAAGTAGAAGAAACAAATTAACATAGAACATGTGCCTGGCTTACCTCCCAGCTCACTAGGACACATCCATCAGGCGTAAAAGAGATACAAGGTGCTTTGCACTGTCCAGGAGGCCCTGCAGCAGTGGTAATTTCTGAGACATCAGAATAGGGACCATACTGCAAGAGAAAAACACACATGTGCTTGTAGGGGTGTGTTAGGGATGTGCGTGCATGTGTGTGTGTGCACACAACACAAGCTTATACCAAACAAGGAGTATGTGTGTTTGTGTGTGTATGCATTTAACACAAGCTTATAACCAAACAAGGGCTAGGCTAATGGTATCATCAATACAACTGATTAAAAGCATTACCTAATGGTGTTCACTTTCAATTACATGAGTAGATTTTCTTCTCATATACATTACTTGAGTGCTAAATGTCTATTATATATATATATATTATTTTTTAATTCAAAAGGATTAGAAAGTTGGTTTATTACACATTTTTGCTGTGAGCTAAGAAATAAAAAATGCTGACTTTTGCTACATCACAGCATTGTGCTTTAATTTCTCAGGGCATTTCAAAGTAAACCAAGTCAGATGCACACTGTAGTTTAATTTTTAAGGCATAAAAATCTGAGTGGGATTGTTGGTTATCAAATTTTGAGTATTTCTTCTAGCCACTGGCATTTTCCAATTTGAACCAACAGTCCTATTAGTGTTTCCTTGGCATGCCCACCATCTCCACTATCTGAAGGTTTATACCGCATCCTCTCCTCCTCCCACCATCAGTGGCCACACTGCTCAGAGACAATCATCACTATAGGTGTAAAACACATGGAGAGGACCAGAGCCACCACGGTAAGGTGGAACATGTGGTACTTAAAAGAACTGGGGCAAAGAGCAAAGTAATTTTCAGGCTAATGAGGAAGTCCAACCAGTCCATCCTGAAAGAGACTAGTCCTGGGTGTTCACTGGAAGGACTGATGCTAAAGCTGAAACTCCAATACTTTGGCCACCTGATGCAAAGAGCTGACTCATTGGAAAAGACCCTGATGCTGGGAGGGATTGGGGGCAGGAGGAGAAGGGGGATGACAGAGGTTGAGATGGCTGGATGACATCACCGACTTGATGGACATGAGTCTGAGTAGACTCCAGGAGTTGCTGATGAACAGGGAGGCCTGGTATGCTGCGATTCATGGGGTCGCAAAGAGCCGGACACAACTGAGTGACTGAACTGAACTGAACTGAATGAGGAATATGACTGTGTTTTTCAAAATGGAGGAAAAAACATAAAGAAAAAAAGTCTTTCCCATTTTCTAATATAACTTGCAAATATACTGAAGGTGGGGGAGAAACTGGAGTAGACCACAGAAGAGGACCACAAGTCAAATATATGGTTAAATTTCAATATAACAGGATTTAAAAATAAGGCTGAGATAGTTTCTTTAAATGACAAATTAGTAAAAGGAGAAAGTAAACCTCAATCAGTCCAGTTGCACATGTGTCTTTATCATGGCAAATTTCTTCGAAAGTTGAGGGGGTAAAGCACCAGGGTTTCATCTGCAGCATGGGTGATTATCACCATCCATCCTCTTTTTACTTATAAAAAGTCAGGGTACAGAGGCTTTCTTACCTTCTCACCAATACATTTTAATTGTCTAGTTTTTTTGTGTGTGTGTGTGTTTTTTAATGTAAATACTTGTATCTGAAATTCTTTCCTAATGGTGACTTAGAAGAGATCCAGCTCTTGTTTAAGGTTTGTGATCCTACTTCAGACCAAATGTTTTCAAACTAAGGCCTGGCTAATTCAAAACGGACTAAAGACAAAAACACTTCACTTCTGAAAGGCATGAATGAACACCAAGAACTAGAAAAGTCACTGCCAACTTCCTGTCACTGTCAGTTTGGCTTTCTTTCTTATAAAAATCTCATTGATTAATTACATCTATTTATTTGTACAGAATGCATTTATACACTTCACTGGCTCTCTGTAGGGCATTAGCAGCAGTTTGCCCTACCCACACCCTTCCACCTTCTTTTACATTTCTGTCCATCTGCGACACACCAAAAAGCCCTACAGTTTCTGGGTCACTTTATTCTCATTATGAATCCACTTTATTCATTATGAATCTTGAATAGCCCACCTCAACAACTTCAAATGGAGTACTAGAAAGGACCAAAGAGTTCTATGAAATAAAGAAAAAATAAATAAGCTGGTCTCCCTAGCCTATACCCCAACGGAGTTTTAAAAACTGACCTAAGACATTGCTGAGTAATTTAGACAACATGGTAAAGGAATATTATGTAGTTCTAATTTCTCGTGATTTATATAATCGATGAGAAACTAGGAAATTATTTTAAGAAACCATCAAAAGGCATCTAAACGGTAAAGTCCTTATTAACTTTGAGCTCTGTCTTAACAGGAGGACAAAAGAATCAAAATTTCCAATGCTGGGTCTACGTGAAACCAAAGCAGGATTTCTTTAGAAATAAGATTTTACATACAGTTCTTTAATGGTTGTCATGGTTGGACAGATACAGATGAGGAATTTTAGGAGGGTGGAAATGGAAGTGCCAGGACCTCATGTCTTTGTGGTGATAACTAAGCATGTACTCACCCCTCCGTCATTCAGAGCCCGCACTCTGAAGCGATACACAGTTCCTGGAAGCAGGTTGCCCACGGTGCACTCGAGCTCTGGCCCGTGGTACACCTCCGAAGCTACATCCTCCGGTTCTGTCATCTCCACGCTGTATTCCGAGACCTCACAGCCACTTTCAGAGGCAGGAACGTCTGGGAATGGAGAACGCTGTTCATCTTAGAACATTTTTATTATTTCTGGTTGGCCCTATCACACCTTACATTCTATGACGTTTGCAAAATATCATGTAGGTAGCCTGTCCTTGATATCTACAAAAGAACCCCCCACTTCAAAAAGAGAAAGAGATACAAAAGAAAGTTTCTTAATGATGTTATCCATACTTTTTAAAGCAAGTACATTTAATGATGTGAACAAAATGATTCCAAAGCCATAGAACTTTTAGGCAATTTCTTTACATTCTAATGCAAGGTAAAGGCAAGAATTAGAGGGGAGAAAAATCTTCTTTTTAACCTGAAACCAAAGGACATATTAAATAAAGTTAGAGAACCCCAAACTGGCATAACATCTTAATTTAGACATTAAGTGATGGGGAACAGTAGTCTGGCAGAGTTCTGCAGGTTTATATTTGCAATTTTACATGCTGTGAATTATTAATATGACAGGAAATGCTAACATAGCTTGAGCTGAGACTGTAAAACACCAGGACCCACACAGGACAGGGTGGCAAAGGCGAGGAGGATACAGATGCTACCTAATGAACAATTTCTTGGTTTAACCTCTTTATTAAGCACAACTTTTATTTTATGAATAAAGTTGAGGAATTCCTGCTCTGAAACATTTTCTAGAACAGTGCCCTCTGAGGGCAGAGGGTGAATAGCGCGTGTGGCACCATCCGGAATAGGAGGATGGGCCATAGGGCTGGGCATTCACAAACCCAAGCCCATGTACATTAAACAGAATGTGGACATTTTCAATAGACACAAATCTGGTTTTCAGAAGAAAGACCTGAAACTTAATTACAAAGCAGTAAGTCTTAAACTCAACCTCCAATTGTCCAAATTGGCGACGTGAAGATGTGGTCACTCACCCCACTCTAAGTGGACTTCTTTGTGCTTTGGTCTACCCAAAACCCTCGGTGGGCGACATTGACCTGGTGCAATGCTTAGTGTGCGAACAGGGAGACTTTCAGAACACTGCAGGAAAAACACCAAAGAGAACCATCTCTTAGTTACTATGCATTTTTTAGAGCTCTACATACCAGGCAAATTCCACTCCATACCAGCAAATGCTGCCAAGGAGGGGGTTACACATTGAATGTGTACATTTCTTATGCAATAATATCTTCGTCTCTAAGTGTGCAGTGCATGTGTGTATTTGTGTATGTTTGAGTGTGGACATATGCATACGGCACTGGTAAAAATAATTATTTCCAGTGTCAGATTTGCAGACTGACATTTTGACTGTGGTGTAATCCCAAGCACACAGTTAGTTCCCCTTAAACTAAAAATCAGACCCTTCCTGAGGACAGAGGAGAACACAAAACAACAGCTGGATGATGTTTGTAAACAGTGCCATAAATGGCCCACCATCCACATACAGAGCCGAAAAGCAAATAAAGTCAGCTGAGCGTGACATTAACCAGCAGGTTCTGCTAACGCTGAAACCATCAGGGCTTCTTTTTTGCAGGGTCTGGTTGTGTAAGGCTGGCGGTATGGAAGCTGACACCTTTTTGAGATATGAGGAACATGGCAGAGAGATGCAGCTCAACCAACCTCGTCCTTCTCCTCGAGGAAATGCGGTGCAGAGGAGATGTGTTTATACATTCAAGGAGCAGACTTGTGCAGCACCTCGCATGTAAGAGAAGCTCGCCAATCACCTGTGACTTTGAGGTCACCCTGGCTCACCCTCAGAGACACTGTATAAATGTCGTTGAGCTGGACCTTTTTTTTAAGCCTGAGAATTTTGTCTACATATACAGTCTAGACTTCACAATACTGCTATCCTTGGGGGAAAAAGAAAATAAACATATGACAGTGTCAGAAGTGTGTTGACTGGCAAAATTCGGCACCTACTGGCAGGTGTTCTCTTGAAAAGTCAACCCAGTACAGGGCTAGAAGCCATCTTCTGCGCGTTCTCTCTCTCTCAGTACTAATGATTTCAAAACCACGATGCTAAATATCTCTATGATGAAAAGTTTCTTTTTACCATATTTTTACCACATTGCCTCTCACTCACTTTCTAAATGTTCATCATTTAGATAACAATCTCATTTCTAGAACACTTCATGTATACTTGTTGTTTTGAGCACATGAGAACACTGTGAAGTTGAAACCAAGTTTCCTGACATGTTGAACGGTTGGTCTAAGGTCATATAAATTATAGACAATGGTGGTGGTCATTCTGTGATGTATAAAAATATTAACTCACTGTGTTGTGACAGGAAACTTATATAATATTATAAGTCAATTATACTTCAATTTAAAAGAAAGGCAGACAATAAGAGAACTGGTGCTACCTAGAGATGTATAGGTTGGGCACTGTGCAATCTCAGGAGATGCAATTCAGCTCAGTTATCCTAGGTATTAAGTGGCTTTACAATCATTTTCCAGCAGATGGCAGTAAAGTATCAAGAGGAAGGTGTGTCTCACATTCTTACAAAACTGCCAGACAAAATAAGAGCAAAGCTGAGCTGAAGGTTGTATCTTTTTGCTCTAAATTTTAAGCTTTTCTATCATTGAGATAACTGAGGTTCACCCCCATATTTGTTAGCCAATGCAAATTGCAGACCACCTTCAATTTTCAACTGTGATGTGGTCATGCCCAAGGTCTTGGAAAGCAGCACAATTCAGTTGAGAATCATCTGGGTCTATCTTTCTATACCCTCTAAAGCACAATTTATAAAACTCTGATGTGATACCATGGCAGGCTGTAGTACCAAAATATATTTTTTAAAAGAAATTTATTCTGATGTTACAGATAGGCTGTCTGAATTTGACCAAAGATGTTTACTTTTACACCGAAACAAAACCAACCTGACTGTGTCCACCAGTACTTATGCAGCATGCTCGGAGTTTGTACAAAGTGCCTGGTTTCAAGTGGGTGAAAGTGTACTCTGTAGCTGACCCACTGTAGGCCACTTCCCACTGACTCGCTGCAAAATAAGACCATGTGTGAGTATCAACCATTCCTGATAAGAAAAAGCTCTAAGTGGTTTCCGTGAAAACTAGCATCTCCTATTCTTTTCTTCTTTTTTAAACAGTCACAGGGCTCTCCTTCCATTTCCTTTACAAAATTAAATACTAAAATAACATGAAGGCATTTTTAATACTTAGCATTGCTGGTTACACTACTTAATATCACCATGATCACATTTGCTGACTGTGGAGTTTGGATGCTGGAAAGCACATGAAATCTGTAGTTGGTCCCGTAGCAGGAGATGTTATTGAGCAAGTTGGCAAGTGGTGATGGTGTGAGAAGCCCCTGGGGCCAGCTGGGCAGAAGGCAGCTCGGCCATGAGGTTCCTGGTCAGCCCAGGTCACCACTGAAGAGTTTCTCCCGGTTCTTATCTGCCTGGAGGTCACAGCAAGTGAACTCCCCCGACCCCATCCCAGCCATATAGACCAAGTCCTTTGGGGAAAGGCCTGCCGTCTCCACGGAGACCTACTTAAGACAAAAATACCCAAGATAGTGACTTTAAAGATGAAACACTCAGTGTGACCCAGGTTATCTAACCACTTCTGGGGATTAAAGAAAGCAAGCAGAGCCACTGAGGGGCCTGGGTGAGGCTGATGCCACCAGGCGAAGAGCAGTGTATGTGGGGGTGGTGCTTCAACCACCCAGGACATTTATTCTTCCTCTGCTTTGCTCCCACTAACACTATGTTCCCAGCAGACTATTTGAAAGGAGCGTTTTACTCCATGCAGTTGTTTTAGGGAAAATAGTTTTACCCTCTTCCACGACAGTTACTTGGAGAAGGAAATGGCAATTCCTGGAGAATCCCATGGACAGAGGAGCCTGGTGGGCTACAGTCCATGGGGTTGCAAAGATTCAGACATGACTGAGCGACTAATATATATACATACACGTTAGTTACTAACTTCCACAAATACTCTCAGCTGCTTATTAGGCCAGATTTACAATAAAGTCTGGCGAAAGAAATGGCAACTCACTCCAGTACTCTTCCTTGGAAAATTCCGTGGATGGAGGAGCCTGGCAGGCTACGATCCATGGGGTTGCAAAGAGCTGGACACGACTGAGTGACTTCACTTTCTTTCTACAGTGAAGTCACATGCACAAGGGCCATATAGGAACAAGGGGGAATAATAAAGATAGTCATTCTGACATAACTGATTAGATGACCTGCACGGCAAAGGCAACTAGGAACAAGGACTAGAGAGGAGGCTGAATTAATCGCTGATGTCATGCGCTACCACACTGTTGACTTTACGTGCAGAATGGCATCTTTTAATCAGCTGCAGTGGTCAAGAGAGCCACAAAACTTCAAAATATATTTAGTTTTTCACAATGAGACACTGAGTATACATGACTTCTCTCAAAGGTCTGATGTTTAGCATAGAATATGATTTTACGTTAAGAACAGCTGTGCCCATCTCAGAGTATTAAGAGGTTTTTTGGCTTAAAATAGGGTAGGGCCCAAATGATGTGAAAATAAAACATTCCAGGTGGCTAACATGGCACAGAATAAAAAGCCAGCCACACACCTGCACAGACTGTAAAAGTTGCTGTTAACTTTTTCTGCCCCCCTAACATGTGTATCACTTTAAAAAACAAAGTACTAGTTATAGGGATCATTAGAGCGGTGGTGAGACAGGTGTTATTTTTATAGTTCTGAGGACTTTACTTTTTTCTATTAAAGCATAATAAATTTTATTAGAAGGAAGATCTAATATTTTAGAAAACACTGTGGAAGGAATCTGACCTCTAACACTGTCCCACTTTAGCTCACCTAGTGTAAGGACTAAGGATGAAATAATCTGACTGAGAAATCACAACAAAAACGAAGACATTTCCTGAATTTGTTACAGTGTGTTATGCTTGTCAGCAGCCCGCAACAATATGCTGTTATTCTCTGTGCCCCGATTTATTCTTCCTGCTGATCGCTTCTGACACTTTCTCTGCTTATAAGAATTTCTACAGAAAGTATGCCAAGAGAGATGAAAAACATATTTATTCTATTAATGAGGACCTTTGGCTTAAAGAAGTGACAAAAACTTTAAAAAGCATGATAAAAATATACATATCAAGCAGACTGATCCATGACGCTGTTTGAAAGAAAAATCTGTCACTATGTGATTAAAGCCCATTTACCGCAGCACCTCTATCAACAGAATATATGATCGCCCACCACAATGGCACCCCACTCCAGGACTCTTGCGTGGAAAATCCCACGGACGGGGGAGCCTGGTGGGCTGCCGTCTATGGGGTCGCACAGAGTCGGACACGACTGAGCGACTTCACTGTCACTTTTCCCTTTCATGCATTGGAGAAGGAAATGGCGACCCACTCCAGTGTTCTTGCCTGGAGGATCCCAGGGACGGGGGAGCCTGGTGGGCTGCCGTCTAGGGGGTCGCACAGAGTCCAACACGACTGAAGTGACTCAGTAGAAGCAGCAGCAGCACTATTATTATACAGATGTTTATCTGATTAGAAAACAGGACTTGAGTAAGAATTTCTACAAACTTCACCTTCAGAATTTCCATCAGTAATCTCCAGCAAGTACTTGAGTATTTCTGAACCTCCATTGTCCTTTGGCGGATCTGGAAAGTAAGCAAATGTCTTTTTAGTTATAAAAGCATATTGACTTTTGTTCGTAAACATTATTAGAACACACAGAACCAGGTAACATTAGACTGTATAAATTCTGGATTCCACTAAAAGACACAAATAACATTTTACCCAACTTTTTACTTGAAAAACAAAAGAAACAAAACACCACGAAACCTTCTGATGATGCAAAGGCTACACAGCTAGAAATGCTGCAGACTTAGCATTTAGTGAGACACGAGCAGAACTCGATAAATACGACCTCATTTCTCTAAGAGTTATGGCCAAATATTTATTTTGAGAATTCTAAAGCCTGTTCCTCAATATTTGGTGGTTTTTATATAAAACAAAATATTCATGTACTTCTTTTCAAAAATTATTTTATTCTTTATTTCACTTAAATCATCACAACCAGATTCTTTTGTGAGATGGAAAGAGAGGGAAAAGGAGGTGTAAAAATTATTGATGAAATCAATAAAACACCAGAATATAACAAATATGTTCATCACAGTTTGCTGCTAAGCAAACTTTACATCCCAAGTGAACCTAAGAGAAAATCAGATCAACCGGAACCTGTACCAAAGAGGCGGTTTGAAAAAGGGGTTCTGGCTTGTTACTAAAACCCTGTGTACCTTAGTTATTTGTCTGCTACTAACCCTGGGCCTGCAAGAATTTTCTTTTCTGAGCAGAAAAATACCTTTTTTCAAGATTACACAGAATTTGCCTCTACTATCAATTGGCCACCTATGTTTTAGACATATTCTCGGGTTACTCGTATAGATTTAGAAACTTTAATCCCTCTTTTCACCTGTAATTTCCATTAATATACATGAATTTCAGTAGTAGATATTTAGAGCAATAATTAAATAGTTAAATATTATGGCATATGGGGCCTCCCTAGTGGCTCAGATGCTGAAAGAATCCACCTGCAATGCAGGAGACCTAGGTTCAGTCCCTGGGTCAGGAAGATCCCATGGAGAAGGGAACAGCAATCCACTCCAGTATTCTTGCCTGGGAAACCCCATGGACAGAGGAGCCTGGCAAACTACAGTCCATGGGGTTGCAGAGTTGGACAAGACGGAGCGACTTAACAGTTAACAATGAAAGTAAATGTTCAGTGTTGACAGAAATTTCTAGGATAGTCCGAGAAAAGAAGCTTTAGATCTGGCAAAAAGCACACCTAGATTTTGTTTCTTTTAATCATATTCATGTTGCATGGAATAATTCTGCCTCAAAATTACCACATAACTTGAAGCAGTGATATGTCTCAGTGGTTGGTCTCTAATAATGATTTAGTTGTGTTTTACATTTCCTTTATATCACTTGACTGTCAGGTAAAATCATTTTTTTGTCTATTAGGTAGTTATTGTTATTATATGATGCTGCTGCTGCTGCTAAGTCACTTCAGTCATGTCCGACTCTGTGCGACCCCATGGATGGCAGCCCAACAGGCTCCCCCGTCCCTGAGATTTTCTAGGCAAGAGTACTGCAGTGGGGTGCCATTGCCTTCTCGGATTATATGATGTTAGTGATGATCATACACTGTTGTAACAGTTTCACATACAATTGCAAACGTTTATCAACACTCTAATGGCATTCATTTCATTGAAATAATCCATGCAGCAGGTGAGACACAATATCCTTCTATCACGTTCCTAAAAATAGCATATAATGAACTTCAATATGGAAACTTCCTGAAGTCCAAGACTCCTGATTATATACAAACAACAAAAACTAAAGTCTTCCTAATTCATTGTATTTTAAACATTCTGTAAAATATAATATGACTTAACCTAAATTTTGAAATCTATTTTCAATACTAACTTTATATATCAATTTTCATATTAAATATTGCTACATTTTAAGGGAAAGTTACTGAAGAATGATATATTCAGAGACTACCACATACAAATCACTAATATAGTAAAATACAGGTGGAAGAAGTGTCTTACAGGAAAATCATGAAGTAAATGAAATGCTCTTACAATTGTCAATTTTACCAACTGGTGGCATTGTCAGGATATTTCTAATATATATATTTCAAACATGTAAAACTCCCTCAGATAATATGTTTCTTTGTTACCTGGTTTGTCACTACTAAAATTAATCAAGTTAAAAGAAAATCTGTCAAAAAAGGCAGTAGCAGCAATAGCAATAAAACATACCCCATTTGACACTAAAGCCGTGGGACATAACTGGTCCTTTAATGAGGGGTCTTGTAGGTGGTCCAGGCCTGTCCGGACTCGTTGTACAAACCAAAACTTCACTTGGGCAGCTTTTCCCTTCCATATTAGAAGCAGTCAGCTGTAACACAACCAATAACACATTCATATGCTTTAGACAGTAAGTCTTAAACCGGTGGTGACGTTCAATATGGCAAGATCAAGGCGTCCATGAACTCAGATAAACACACATACTCTCCCTTGCTCTCTCACAATCTCAAACTACTAATTTATAAGTGTTTCTTTAATGGAGTACTTATTTTCTCTAGGTTTTAGCTAAAGACATTTTTACCTTTTCAAGAATACAAAACAAAACCAGTATGTCTCCACCCAGTTCATTTTGTTTTACGGAAGGAAAATATGGGAGAGGGGGCGGGCAGCAGAACCTTGCTAAAGCTGAAGCTCCAGTACTTTGGCCACCTCATGCGAAGAGTTGACTCAGTGGAAAGGACTCTGATGCTGGGAGGGGTTGGGGGCAGGAGGAGAAGGGGACAACAGAGGATGAGATGGCTGGATGGCATCACTGACTCGATGGACACGAGTCTGAGTGAACTCCGGGAGTTGGTGATGGACAGGGAGGCCTGGTGTGCTGCGATTCATGGGGTTGCAAAGAGTCGGACATGACTGAGAGACTGAACTGAACTGAATTGAACCTTGATTATTTAGGAGTAGGACAATGCCACCTTGTGGAGAACTGCTGGCAGTATACCACTGATCTCACAGCCAGCCATCGAATAGCAAGGTTTTTTAAAATATCAAAAATATCCTTTAGTAGTCACACGTTCCACTTGACAATCTGACAAATATTTATTGAGTGACTCCTACTAGTTAAATAACATGATTTGCCTCACAAATTAAGAGAAGGAAAGAGAGAATCAGAAGACAACCACATCTCTCCAAAACGCACTGTTGCACCAGAAAGTACAATGCTGTGCGAGGATCAATAAGCAGTAAGGCAGCACAGAAGGCAGCCTGCTGTCTCCTCTCTCCTAATGAGACCGCAAAACTGTCTTCTGCTACAACACAGTGTCCCACGGTGACATCAGCAGTGGTTGTCCAGAGCCTAACAGGGGAGGGGTGTAGGTAACAGAAGAGAAAGGGAAAAATGGCTGAGAAAAGGAAAATGGGCAAAGAGCACAGGACAATGGGAAAAAAGGAAATCTGATGAAAAGAAGAAACTCTGAATAGAAGGCTGTAAAGTGCAGGTGAGAGACAGGTACACTGGGCACCTGGTCCCGATCTTCCTGGGCAAGGACATCTAGCCTCGTTGTTATGTAATTTACTATAGCACATTACAGCGACAGGTTTCTTTTCTGAAAAGTCGAGGGATGGGTTTTAAAATTAAAGTATGGTGTGTATTTTATAGATATTACTTTAAAAGTGTAAAGTGCAGCAACCTTAAAAACGTTTTTAACCTTAAAAAAGCTGACTTAAAATGATAAAGGGGTGAAACATAAAAGAGCTTTTATTTTTAAGCAGTTCAAGTACCCAAATGACTGACTTACCCTGAATTTATACTGTGTGCTTCTCTTGAGATTTTTCACAGTACAGGTTAAATCCTCTCCAGTGTATTTTGGGTGGAAAAGGTTATCCTGAAAAGGCAAAGCCAGAAAGAAACATCAGTATCATAAAATCTGGGCATTAAATTCCTTGTATGTAGGAATTTTATACTGCCTCTTTCCATCATCACAGTGGGCCAAAAGTCTGGCTGCTGCTGCTGCTGCTAAGTCACTTCAGTCGTGTCCAACTCTGTGTGATCCCATAGATGGCAGCCCACTAGGCTTCCCCGTCCATGGGATTCTCCAGGCAAGAACACTGGAGTGGGTTGCCATTTCCTTCTCCAGTGCATGAAAGTGAAAAGTGAAAGGGAAGTTGCTCAGTCATGTCCGACTCTTAGTGACCCCATGGACTGCAGCCTACCAGGCTCCTCCGTTCATAGGATTTTCCAGGCTATAGCAAAAATAGGGCCAGAATCCCATGGTTCTTTAAGTAAAACTTTAACTGTTATCACATCATAATCTGTCCTGATCTGGGCACTTTTATTGTGAGACTAACATTAATGTGAAAGAGAACAATACTCTCTCTATGAAAAAGTGNGTTCATAGGATTTTCCAGGCTATAGCAAAAATAGGGCCAGAATCCCATGGTTCTTTAAGTAAAACTTTAACTGTTATCACATCATAATCTGTCCTGATCTGGGCACTTTTATTGTGAGACTAACATTAATGTGAAAGAGAACAATACTCTCTCTATGAAAAAGTGCAAATTTGCTTTGGAACAGATGCCATCATAAACTTTCCTTACAGAGCAAACTTTTTCTGGTTACTCAATAAGCATTTTAAACAAAGAATTTACCTACCAAATTAATGAAGCAGTATGTAGTTTAAAAAAAATTAACAACATTGTCATGAAAAAAAGCTCTCGTGCAGAAGTCCTCACTGTCAAGCTGCAATGTGCTATGTAATAAACAGTGGTTGGGGTTTCTGACACAGTGTCTTCTGGCTAACGGGGAAAGGCAAGCTTGGATGGGGAAGATATAGCCCTTCAACGGGATAAATGTCCCACTGACAGCTAACTGTACGGAATTCGTACAACAGTATTCTTAGTCATGCATGCATCCATCGATCCACCCCCATTCATCCATCCGATCTCAGAGCACCCCTGTTGCACCAAGCTCTCTTCCATGCTCTAGAGGTTTAGCCCCACCCAAGAACAAAGTCTTGCCCATCAGAAACTGTATGACAGCTGGAGAAAGCAATTAAAAAACTCTGCATACAAATATGAAGCATGTTGTGTGGTGTTAAGTGCTATTGGATGAAAAATAAAGCTGGGTAAGAGAACAGAGTGTGTCATAGAGCTAGGGAGCATTGCTTTCTATAGCTCTCCAGGCTCAATGAAGCAGTCACATGCGGCTCTTCCAATTAATTAAATACAATTAAGAATTCAGTTCCGTGGGCTGACAGCCACATCTCAAGTGCGCCAGAGCCCTGTGTGACTAGGCTCTATCTTATTACAGAGCACAAGTTACGAAACATCTCCATCACCACAGAAAGTGCTCCTGGACAGTGCTGTCGTACAAGGTGGTCAGGGAAGGGCTCTCTAAAGAGGTGACGTGTGAGCCGGAGGGCACAGGAGTCGCAAAGGCGCTCTGGGAGGGCGTGGCTGGTGTGCTCAGCGAGATGACAGTGGCAAGAACAAGGTCAGCGATGACCCTGAACTCGGAGGACCTGGAAGTCATTCTGAGCGTACTGGCTTCTCCTCTAGAAGAGAAGGGAAGGCACTGGGGTGGGAAGAGTTCTGAGCAGAGCACCGACATGCCGTATTTTATTAACAGGCTCACTCTGGCTTCATGTGCAGAACAGAGGGTAAGGATCAAAGTAGAGAAAATACTTAAGAGGCCATTCCAACAACCCAGGGGCGAGATGACGGTGGCTGGGAAAGTACAGTAGCTGTGCAGATGCTGAGAAATGATCAGATTTCTGGGTAACTTTGGAAGGGAGATTTACAAGGATTTGCTGACTGATTACATATGAGGTCTGGTGGCTCAGACGATAAAGAATCTGCCTTCAATGTTGGTGACCTGGGTTCGACCTCCGGGTTGGAAAGATCCCCTGGAGAAGGGACTGGCGACCTACTCTAGTATTCTTGCCTGGAGAAGTCCATGGACAGAGGAGCCTGGTGGGCTACCGTCCATGGGGCCAGACAGGACCGAATGACTAATGCAACAACACAACACACATATGAGGCCAAGGATGACCCCACAGGTTTCTGGCTTCCCCAAGGAAAGGTCGGGGATGCCATTTACTGATCTGGAGAAGACTGTGGGAAGGACAGGTTTCTGCTGGTGGTTGCACTGGTAGAAATTAAGTTTGGTTTCCAATTTAGGCAGTGAATCTAATTTCACAGTGTACCCCGTAGCTGTGATAAAAACTGACTTTACAGAATGCACACAGAGGTATGACGTGTGCCAGACTTACATTTTCGTCCTCCTGGATTTCCAAGGTGTAGGTGACTACTTCCTCAGGTGAGCATCCTTCTGGTTTATTCCACTGCAGTGTGACCCATGTGACCCCAGCTCGAACGAGTCTTGGTGCCGAGGGCATCTGAGGAATGTTTCCTAACGTGTAGCACACCACCTCTTGGCTATACCCGCTGGAGAGAAACAGCCGGTGAGACACATTTAGGAGTGTGTGGAGGAGTCTCGCCATTTCAAAAGCTACCGTGTGACTCTTGGGTTGATAAGTCTGTGGCCTGACGGGTTCAGCGACCAAAGGCAGGCAAGGATCCTTTGGGCAATGTTCCTTACCACAGCTTCAGTGTGCCCCAATCCCCCACTTCCTACTTAGTCTACTAATAGAAAAGCATACTGTATCACAGGCAATATATTTAAAAATGCATTTCTCCCACAGGCACCTAGGAGTAAGCACAGTGTGATGCTGACAAGCTAAGAGCCCCAGCTACCAAGGAACTGTCAGATCAATGCATATCAGGGCAAACAACTGTCTGTTGATAAAATAAATGTTTTACAAATAGGTACGCTGCCATTTTCCAAACGTTTGTGGATGCTTTTAATTCATTTATAAATTCTGAAGCTGTAGAGCCTTTATCATTATGACTGTTCAGCTAGTGAACTCTAAAAGCACAATGGCTATCATGGGTAGGGAAAGAGGGTTGAAAAGCTTGTGATCTTAACAAGTCCTTTAGGCTGAAAAAAGAGTTGGGACCAATCATGTGCTAAACCTTTAAGAAGATTTTCAACAAGTAGTGATGAAAGAAAAAGATTTTTCTCTTAATCAACAGTTACCCAGGCAGTCCAACTGAAATATGGTCTTTTCAAGGCACTTTTAATCTATTGATGCTTCACCATAAACCTGTTCTCACCTTTCTCTAGCAGCTTGGAGGCAAGCCGTGAGTCCTACCCAGTCCAGATTCTCTCCAGTCTTGTGAGTATCTGCCTGGGCTTGACAACAATGGATGGCCCAGCAACTTGTTCTTTGTATCAGGAAACATTCAGACATAATTGAAAAAAGCAACTGAACGAGTAGCTTGCTAAAGTGATGAAAGAAAAAGGCACAGCATCTGAAAGTCCTCAGAGGATTCCCTTTCAAAATCTGTAGTTACCTTTCCCTTGATTCTCTGAGACCCCTAGTGGGCCTTTCTGTATTACAGCCTGCAAGGCTGCAAAGGACACACAGTGGCATTTATCACCTCGGAAGGGGCCTCTAGCCTTTGATTAGGATTCTCTTTTGGAAAATCTCCAGCTGGTGCAGTGTGGAGGCAGCAGGTGACCTCGCCTTTCAGCAACGTGAGAGGAGGACTCAGGGACACCACATAGAGGCTTAAAGGCATGAGGACTGGGAAACGCCATACCTGGTGCCAATGTCATTCCGAGCAGCCAGCCGGAACGTGTACCCCATGGCTGGACACAGCTTTGTCAACTTGCAATGCTTCTGGCTCCCAAAGAAGCACTGTCTGAAACCACTGTTTCTTTTTCCCTGAGAGAAAACAAGAAACAACGCACATAAAGTTAAAAAAAAAAAGAAAGAAAATGAAGGAGCATTTTGAATAACTGCTTAATTTTCTAGCTTGGATGAACAAAACCAAGAGAAGGAAAGCAGTCTACAATGCAATGCCATCCTTAACACAAAGGCACTACAGACAATGCTATTACTGAGACAGGTGGTATACCATACTTGTGGTATTTTGAAAGAGGACTTTGGTCAACAAAATAGAGAAGGCCCTTTTCAGGCACAGGGCAATGCTCAAGTTAAGGATCACAGTTTCTCAGATCTTCCTCAATTGGTCAAATAGCCCAATCTGGCCCATTAGAGTGAGTCTGCGGCCTCACAGGATCGCTAGCTTGGGAACAGTACAGTCTTCCCCAGTCGGCCCAGCACTCAAGGACTGATCTATGCAGCCCTGCAGGTCAAATGTTCCTCTCCCCCCCACCCCCCCACCCCCCCA
>SJYA01000102.1:346819-361970 GCA_006410615.1 Neotragus moschatus
CCCCGGTCTTCTCTCTCTTCTCCTGCTTTGTGGCCGCTCCCAAGCCCACACCTGTGCATTCCGGCTGGTGAGCTGCTTGTATGCTCATCCCTAGACGCTGCACACGTCTTTGACTAAATCTTGTCCACATCTGGTCTCAAAGCAGTGCTTTGGACAATCTGGGAGTTCTACCAAGCCTAGTAGTTGAGCTGAATGTCTGACGAGGACTTGGAACATCAGTTGAATTCATCTATGTATATTATAGCCATTCTTAAGTGTTTTATGAGGCTGGAAACACATTTTTAATACATTCCTAGCCTTATATAATGCTTCAAATTCCTTAAGGTAAAAAGAAAACACTCCAGTGGGTTCTCTTAATAGATGTAAGGAGGGGAAAAAAAAAACAAAAAACAAAAAACTACTCTGTGCCATGATCAGAGGCATGGAATACTCACATCAGCAGTTTTCTAGAATATTTCATACCCATAATTCACAGTAGTTTATCTACGTTCATGCAAAAGAAAATCACATGCTAATGCTGGATGAATCTCAGCATTTTAATCAGACAGCCAAGCCCAGGACTTTGAGGAATATGTTTGAAGCTCTCTACTATATAAAAAACAAAGAAAGCACATTTTTCTCCTAAGAAAATGTAGGCATTTCCTTCCTTTAAATAGGCCTCCAAATGCTTACTACTTAAAAAAAAAAAATTCCAGGTGAAGTTTAATTCAAAATAAGCATACAACTAGCTTGAAGTATCGCCAGGCTGAACAGATTAAAAACCACCATACCACAGTCATCCTCAAACTTTTCCCAATCTCCCCTCCCAAGCAAGGTGGTACCCTTTCCAAGGAAGAGAGTAGAAGGCCTAACAGTCTTAAGGAGCCAAAGTTCATGTTATCAAGGGTTCAACATGCAGTCAGGTACAATGATGAAAAATGGTAGGGGTGGGGTTGGATGAGGGGGGCAGTAGAGCATGTTTTTCAACTGCGACTTAGGCAAAGTCACTCTGTGGCTGGCAAATCATGCCCTTATGCTTACTGTAACCTTAAGCATTAAGGCCGCTGTAGACAATTCATTCAAAGGAAAGCTGTTCACGCGCATATTTGCATAATCACACCCAGCGTCTGATCACACTCTGAGCCGCATGCCCTGGCATGTTCTGCATCTGTCTTAGGCAGCAGCGTGATCCACCTTCTCTCCTCCTCTTTCTCAGCTCAGAGTAAACAGTGCAAGAAAGGCACATCCTGCCGCCACGGAAGCCTTCCAAACCCCAGGCTGGCTCCCCTTCAATGCCTCATTTTTCCTATTCTTTGTTTGGTCTCCTTTTCCCATTTCTGGTGCTTAGAACTTCAGCCAGTAAATAAAAGTCAGTCTGTTCCTTACTAGGTTGATTTGCTTTTAGATGGTGGAAACCAGCCTGTGGTTTAAATGAGAAAAAAAGAGTGGGGAGGCATCAATGATAGGAGCTAGACTTTTATTTTAAAGGGCCAGAGCACTGGGGGCTCACTAAAGAACTGAGAGAGAGAGCCATTCTGGGACCTTTAGGAGGTTTTCCTACATTGCCAGCATTAAAAAAAAAAAAAAAAAAAAAAAAAATTCTACCTCAGTATCAACAATTACTAGATAAATTCCAGCTTATTTAGGTAAATCATGCCAAATTTTATACCTTTCCTGATATCCTACCGTGTGCATGAACCTCAAGAACACAGAGAATGACCCAGCATTGGTGGAACTTTAGAATCAAGTTTTAGAAACAGTACTTGTAGAATATGAAGGGGTGAGAGAACAAATGTTTCACAGAGTTAAAAAAGTAAAGCTTACTGGTGAATTTTTAGAAGTTACCGAATATAAAACAAAAAAAAAAAAAAAAAAGAGAGAGAGAGAGAGAGGAGAGGAAGTAGGTTAAAATATTTCAAACAAGAGAAGTTCTTGAATAAAATAAAATAAAATAAAATGACAAGGAGTTTAATATAAACAGGATACCTGGGAAGAAAGAAAATTAATATTCACAAGAGTCTCTGCAGTGCAAAGGTAATCTACTGTTAAGAGGCGGGCCAGAGAAGATGAAGAACACTGCAGGCTCCCGTGGGATGGGATTCATCCTAGTCTTCCAAGGAAGACCATGTCAGGTTCTCTGATGGCTTTAGGCTTAGGCATCAGAATAAGTACACAGTCAAAGGTACAGGCTATGCGAAGAATCTCTTTGTAAACCAAGCGTGACCCCAGGTTGCAAACAGCATTTATAAATTAAATATTATCTAGTTCTTCCTGTTGACAGAAATGGATAGGGTTTAAAATACATACATATATACACACACACACACACACACACACATATATATATATAATGTTTGGAGAAGGCAATGGCAACCCATTCTAGTACTTTTGCCTGGAAAATCTCATGAGCAGAGAAGCGTGGTAGGCTGCAGTCCATGGGGTCGCGAAGAGTCGGACATGATTGAGCGACTTCACTTTCACTTTTCATTTTCATGCATTGGAGAAGGAAATGGCAACCTAATCCAGTGTTTCTGCCTGGAGAATCCCAGGGACAGGGGAGCCTGGTGGGCTGCCATCTATGGGGNTGCAGTCCATGGGGTCGCGAAGAGTCGGACATGATTGAGCGACTTCACTTTCACTTTTCATTTTCATGCATTGGAGAAGGAAATGGCAACCTAATCCAGTGTTTCTGCCTGGAGAATCCCAGGGACAGGGGAGCCTGGTGGGCTGCCATCTATGGGGTCGCAGAGTTGGACATGAATGAAGCAACTTAGCAGCAGCAGCATATAATGTTTAGAAGATTAAAAGACTCAGAGAAATGGATAGGAGTGATAATGCAATTGTTTATCAGGAATTGAATATGTCCAAGCCACTGTCGTTAGTGAAGTTTTACAAACAGTAAATTACAACTTCCATATTTGATAGGTAGCCTGGCTCCAAATGATTGAGATATTATAATCTATATCATGTTCCCTCTTCTAATAAAATCTAATTTAAAGCACACAGGATTACTGAGACATAACAGCTGTACCTGGAAAAGCTTCAGGCAAACTTTCCTACAAAAACGTGGTCCCAATGGAAATGGACAATCTCTCCACACTGCAGGCCTGCTGTCTTCAATAATCTCGTCAAACATAGGCAGCAGAGACACCCGTGGCTGAAGCGTTGCCCTGCTCAGCTACTGCTCCTAGGCCACATGTGGGGTGTCACACAGAGGGGCGCTCAATAGGCCAAGGAGCCGGCAGCTCCACGAGGGAAAGGCTGAGACATGGATGGCCGGGAGTGCCCTGATTCTGCATGCTGGGAGATCACGGATGTGCACCACGGGACCAATCAGGATCAGAACCTCTTTAAGACAAGCACTGGAGTGCCTCTTCCCCCGAGAAGGAAAGAAAACTTCACCCAATGAGAGCAGAGGTGACAGGAAGCTGGAGATCCACCCTGGAGGCTGGAAATGCGGTCGTTCTGGCACAGATGTAGCCACCACACTACTGACCTCATTGGACATGAAGCCCCAGCGTGTTCTGGACTAGCTCCCTACTGCCAGTGTCCACACGCCAAAAAGAACAGATTTTCAAGGTTCCCTGACTTGTTTCCATTTCATTATCCTGGGCATGCCCAAATGCTTTTTCCTACCACGCACACTGAAGTTCACTCAAGGACAAGGTTAATCTTTACTAGAATGTGAAGAAATTTTGGAGTACAAACCAACTATGTGTGAAGAGACTTCAAGGTGCTCACTTTGGTGGGGAGTGAGGCATCACAAACCCTCCCTCCAGGAGGCCTGGTCCCAGGTGCCACTGAACTCAGTTTACCAGAGTTCACCGGACCTAGTCTGGACATCTCATTGATCTGACACTTGGTGAACCAGGGGCTCTTTTCAGTTCTCGGTTCACACAGTACGGAGCGGCGGGGGCTGGGGTGGGGTGGTGCTCGGATTATCTCGGAGGGTAGGTCCCAGCCGTCCCACACTCAGAAACTGCCACTCCGCCCACGCCTACCCCCCGCCTTCCTCATGCTCACTCCCTTGGTAGAGGGGTCACACATTTGGTTACAAGTCCTAATAAAAATCAGAGTCCAGACGTTCTTTGAGGCCCTACAAAGTTCCTGGTACATTCTGAAGAGTGCCAGCTTTCTGCCAGACTGTGAAAGGACCCAATCTCAGACCAGCAGGGGTGAGAGAAGGCAGTGTGGGAGCGTGTGAGACGTAACTCCTGTGGCTCCACGGCAGACAGTGAGTCACTCTTGGAAGCAGTTTTCAGGATGAGTTAATATAAACTTCAGGGACAAAGATATCAAGAAATATTATTTCACTCTTTAAGATGAAATCTGCGGGTAAATTATAAATAAAAGATTTAAAATGTTTTAAGTAATATATTCTCTATTTTCTCACTTTATCTTCTGCCCTTTTACTATCTACTCAAGTATTTTTCTTTTTAATTGAGTTAACAATTTAAAATTAGCTGTTAAATAAGATGATAAACATATCAGCTTCTATGTTTATAAGCTCCCTCAAAAAAGGAGGGGGGAGGGAACACTTTGCTGATCTCCTGTGAGTCATCTGAAGAAGGCCGACTCACGAAGTGTAACAGTAAGGCAGAGATACTAACTGGCAGGAATGTGGTTTTCCTCATGGGTTCCCTCTCCTCATCACCGAGGGAGCAGGCATTGACATCTCCCATGCATTTAGTGAGAAAAGCCGGGTTTGTGCACCACTGAGTCACGCCCCATCGGGCCAGGGGTGTGAGTCCCATCCCACTGCTGCACTTCTGGGGCACATCTGTCTGCCTTCTTCTCTTCCCAGAACACTCAGGGGAGAGCAGGGGCAGGAAAAGAGTTACGCTGTCCTTTCTAAGTCCACACCCTTTTAGGGCACAGTACCTAAACCACCGGCTTCCCTGGCAGATCAGCAGTAAAGAATCTACCTGCAGTGCAAGAGACATGGATTTGATCCCTGGTTCTAGAAGATTCCCTGGAGAAGGGCATGGCCACCCACTCCAGTATTCTTGCCTAGAGAATCCCCAAGGACAGAGGAGCCTGGCAGGCTACAGTCCACAGGTTTGCAAAGCGGCGGACAGGACTGAAGTGACTGAGCACACACCTAGAACACTGTATGTGCCACACAAAGATAAAGGGGAAAAGATCAATCGATTAGCAGAGTCAGGAGAACCTGTGTCACGTGGTGATGACTCTAAACATGTCCAAATGTTCCTGGATTCCCCATCAGAGAGGAGCAAAGCCTATGGCCCTTTCTCTTGGATGTGGGTGGGCTTGGGACTCTTGTCATGACAGACGGAGTGGAAATGAAGCTGTTGTGACCAACCAAGGAGAGGCCTGAAAAGGTGATGAAGTTTCTATCTTTTTACCAGAACATTCACTTTTGCAGTGCTGATTCCCCTGAAGCTGCTGTGCTGTGAGAGAGCCTGAGACAAAGCCCCACCTAAGCCAGCAGTGACCACCAGACTTGTGAATGAGTATCCTGCCAGAAAGTTCCAATCCCAGCCAATAAGCCCTCCCCAGCTGAAGCTCCAGAAACTGGAATGTAGACGACCTAATTCTCCAGTGCCTTGTCCAAATTCCCAACCCTGAATCCATGAGAAGAGAAAAGTGACTGGTTTAACGCACTGAGTTTTGAGGTAATTTGTTATGCAATATTACACTTATCTATTTTCATGGTCCATATATGTTTATAATATGAAGTTTTCTATAAACTTATAAATTCCTCCTGCACTATAAATATAAATAGCCAGGAAATAAGGGAGCAGAAGTGGGTGTGCTTGTATACAGTCAATGTTCAACATCTGTCTGCATAAAGGGCTCTCAAAGCCATCCAACAAAGTAAGGCTTCTTTGAAGAGATTTTTTAAATTGTTTCTGTAGAACCTAAAAAATGTAACAAGATTCCTAGATAATAAAGATCACCCAAAATTGTTAATCAATGACACTGCAGTCACTTCATCTTAGAGTAACATTTTAGAAAATTAAAATTTTTAATAATGTTATCTCCAGAGTTAGAGAAAACCCTGGGGAATATTTTTTATATTTAAATACAGATATGCAAAAGTCTTTGGGACACAGTTTAGGTATGACATAGCCTAAAGCCTCAAGAGTGAGCAAAGTAAATAATCTATCAAAGGACATCCACATACAATCACATCTCTACCTGTTTGTTATCTGTTTACAACACATAATGGAAAAAAGCTCCAGTGAGGAAATCAATTTACAGATATGTCTGGCTATCCGTCCGTCTAGTCAAGGCTATGGTTTTTCCAGTGGTCATGTATGGATGTGGGAGTTGGACTGTGAAGAAGGCTGAGTGCTGAAGAATTGATGCTTTTGAACTGTGGTGTTGGAGAAGGACTCTTGAGAGCCCCTTGGACTGCAAGGAGATTCAACCAGTCCATTCTGAAGGAAATCAGCCCTGGGATTTCTTTGGAAGGAATGATGCTAAAGCTAAAACTCCAGTACTTTGGCCACCTCGTGCGAAGAGTTGACTCATTGGAAAAAGACTTTGATGCTGGGAGGGATTGGGGGCAGGAGGAGAAGGGGACGACCGAGGATGAGATGGCTGGATGGCATCACTGACTCGATGGGTATGAGTCTGAGTGAACTCTGGGAGTTGGTGATGGACAGGGAGGCCTGGAGTGCTGCGATTCATGGGGTCGCAAAGAGTCAGACACGACTGAGCGACTGAACTGAACTGAACTGAAGTATATAAAAAGTATTTGATTTATAATATACAACTAATTGTTAAAATCTAAGTGTAGGTGTTAATTTGTAAAAACTATGTAACTGAAAACAGATAAAAGTAGCTTTTCCAAATCTGTTTTCCTTCTTTATTAACTTAGTATCTTTATAAAGCAGCTCTTGGTACTTGGGAAGAGGACTCCTTAAAATGGGTTCCTTGCTAAGGAACTTAACACAGCCATAGCCAATTCTATTCATACAACTTACATATACTCCAACTATTTCAAGCCATAATATTTTCCTGCCAGGAGTGGTTCTGTAGACCATGGGGAAATGTGGTTGCTCTGGCTAACGTTTCCAGTTCCCCTGGAGTGTACTAACAATCTTGGAAGCTGGTGTTTCTAACACTGGTACTAAAGTATTGACATATATACATTACCATGTGTAACGCAGCTAGCTAGTGCGGAGCCTGGTGCTCTGTGAGGACTAGAGGAGTGGGATGGGAGATTGGGTGGAAGGGAGGCTCAGGAAGGAAGGGTTTTATATATATATGTGTGTGTGTGTGTGTATACTTATAGCTGATTCATGCTGTTGTACGGAAGAAACCAACACAACAACATTGTAAAGCAATTATCCTCCAAGTAAAAATAAAAATGAAAAAAGATAAATTTGGCTGACATTTTCAATTGCCTTCAAATTAATAGGTTGCAAATGATCCTTCCTGTTCCTCTTCCTGTCACAAGAATATGAGAATGGCCACCAAGTGTGCTAGAATCCATGGTGAACCAGCAACCTGAATGTGACTCGAACTCCTGATGTTTTCTTGATCTCTTAACCTCCTTCTCTTACAGCTAACATGCATTTGGTTGTCAGGCACCATGTGCTCATGGCCCATGGCTGCTGGATCCAGACATAGGCTGAGTGATTCTGGGGTGGGTACTGTCTGTAACAGCATAGTTCAATCTGTCAGAAACATCAATGATAAATCAAATAAAAAATAAGGCTGCACTGGCCAACTGAACTACTGCCAGGCTCAAAGATTTAGTCTGCTAGTACATCTATATTTAGAAGTTGTTCCAGTGCTGGCGGACCCTAGGCAACATCAAAGATAAATGTTGGCTTGAGAAATCAAAGCTCGTAAGTGTTTAGCATAACCATATATAAGAAGGGGTTCAGAACAGGGAGGTGGGTGGATTCCAAAGTTCTTTATGCCAAACCTCACTCTCCCCTCAGTGATGCCTCTTTCACTTCACTGGCCACTCTGCCACAGAGGAAATTTTCAAAGGTAAGAAAAGGGGGCAGTTTGTGGCTGCATGATACCAAACAAATACTGCAGGCATTTTATTCCCTGGCACACTAGTTTTTTATATTAGTGGGAGGGTCTCGGCTTCCTAAAACAGCCAAGGCGGATCCTCTGGTTCAAAACCAATAAATGCAATGTTCCTGTGAAAGTGAAGTCGCTCAGTTGTGTCTGACTCTTTGCGACCCCATGGACTGTAGCCTGTCAGGCTTCTCTGTCCATGGAATTTTCCAGGCAAGAATGCTGGAGTGGACTGCCATTTCCTTCCCGACCCAGGAATTGAACCTGGGTCTCCCACGTTGCAGGCAGACGCTTTACCGTGGGAGCCATCAGGGAAGCCCCAGTGTCCCTGTATATCCCTCCAAATGTGGAGGTTCGCCAGATGTCGAGTGCTCAGATAAGATCAACGTGTTGAGACTGTCCCAAAGAGAAAGGAAAGGAGAAGCGAGTGGGTGATTTTAGAATAGGCTGCCTATACAAGGGATGAACCTAGGGATGGCTGGCTTCAGTTTACCACCTAACCAAGGCCCGGGTGGCCATCCTGTAGCTGGAAACGAACAAACAGAACAAATGAGTTGATCACTTAGGCGCTGAGGACTCAGATAATACAGCCTCAGCTGAAAGTTCTCCAGAGTGTGCTGCCCTAACACGTAACTCCCTCCTTTATACATGCGACAGCTGGTAAAAAGCATGGAGAATCTGCTTCTGGTGTGCAGCATCTGAGGGAATGAGAGAGCTCCTTTTAACTCAGCTCTGCCTTTGACACCTAAGGACCTCTCCGAGTTACTAAATCCTTCCTTGCCCCTTGTTTCCTTCCATAGAAGCTGCATGGAGGAAGCTATTCCCCTGGCTCTCAGAAACTACCCTTGGATGTGGCAGTGAAGACTTGTGATGTGGCAAAACACTGTCTCTCTGCCAGCTCACTAATCTGGCTCTAATGTAAAGGATGCTTTTTGATGGACAAATGATAAAGGACTTATTCATTCTCACTCTCGAGAATGAGCAGAAGAGCTCATCGGCCTGGGCAAGTGGTACCTCCCCCCCCCTGATTTTCGGCCAGGCATTGGTGATGCAGGCTATGCGGCCGCGGGCAGCAGGGCTCCCAGAGACAGTGGCAATCGTGGCAAGGCTCTCTTCATCCATTCTGTAAGTCGCTCTGCTTGTCAATGCTATGGTTCCTCCTGGAAAGGTTACTGTCAATCGGAAACGCCATGTGCAAATTCACTTATGGCAAGAAGCCTTTTGAAAGATTACTAATATTAACACCTAAGTTAAACAGGTGCCTAAGAATTGATGTTTTTGAACTGTGGTGTTGCAGAAGACTCTTCAGAGTCCCTTGGACAGCAAGGAGATAGAACCATTCAATTCAAAAGAAGTCAACCCTGAATATTCACTGGAAGGGCTGATGACTGAAGCTGAAGCTCCAATACTCTGGCCACCTGATGTGAAGAACCAACTCACTGGAAAAGTGAGTTGACCCCAATGCTTGGAAAGACTGAGGGAAGGAGGAGAAGTGGGTGACAGAAGATGAGATAACTGGATGGCATCACCAACTCAATGGACACTAGTATGAGCAAACTCCAGGAGATAGTGAAGGACAGCGAAGCCTGGCGTGCTAGTTCATGGGATCACAGAGTCGGACATGACTTAGCAACTGAACAACAACAAGTTAAATAGGAATCTGATTAATAAATCAGAAACCAAGCACCTCCTTATGAGGCCAGCTCAGTCCCTAAATGATAGGATGCATGGCTGGGCCCACGGCCTGCTCTGGGTTTCTGCAATGGGGCTGCTGAGCCCAGCCTGGCTACTTTGTGGGTCCCCAAGAGCTTCTGAGCTCTACCTGCTGCTGGCCTTTTCTGTTTGATTTCAAAGTATCCCTTGATTTCTGCAGTATTTATTTCATTTGTGGTCTACTGTTTGACAGCTGTGTTCACTCATTAGTCACCGGGAAACCCAGATGTGACATTCCTGTTCGGGTGAGCTGAGTCACATGGGAGGGAGAGATTCTTGAGAACTCCACTAGTCACATTCCCACAAAGCTATTTTTCTGGTTCTCTCGAATATTCCCAACATGTCACGTCTGGAAGCAAAGCTAATGGCAAATTAACATCTATATATAGCACTGACATCCGTTTTTGTTTAGTTCAAACCAGAGCCATTAACCTCAGGGCTCCTGTATAAATTTCTGACAGAAGAATGTCATATTTCTTTCACACAATCCTTCTACAATTGTTGACTTTTCCTATCCCAGATCTGAACGTTAACATGCTTAGGTGACATGAAATAATCATTACACAGAATCTGTCATTGCCCAAGTTATCTCATTCAATCTTAACCTACTTGTGAGATGACAGACACATTTTCAAATGGAGAAGCCGAGACCTGAGGGGTTAAATTATTTGTTTGACTAGCTTGAGACAAAGCAGAAACAATCCAGTTCTCCTTGGGTGAACAGCACACCACTGAACACATCAACACGAATCCATGCCACGTACGCACAACGAGATCTTAGGAGACCTGCGTGTGCACTGAGGAACTAGCTGCTAATAGCAACAGTTAGCATTTCTGTAAAGCAGAAGTTGAAACAACATCTAAGAGCAGAACTCACACTACAGCTCATCTGAGTCATTCCAACAAGGGGAACGTGGCCAAGAAAGGCTACACCTTTCCAAGTTATGAAAACTGATCTATTTCAGGGGAAAATTGAAACCAATGGCTATGACCGAAAAGCCAGTGACACCTCTGTGTTCCATTTTCAGCTGCTTATTACTGTCTCATAGTTACAGTTACTTTCTGCATTGATGGAAAAATTAAGAGAGTGTCTAGGCACAATTATTAATGGAGAAAAGCAGGCCTGCAACACCCTCTTGCAGAACCATTAGTGAGTAACCTCCAGGTGAATTCTTTGAGCAGTGATGTGACATTACTGACAATGAATTTAGGAGAGAGGCCACGTCAGTCCCTACCCCCCACCCCCCTGTGTTTCATGGTTCTATTTTCTGTTCCCCAATTAGGGTCACACCTGTCTTCAGAGACCAGCAGGCAGCTAGCTATTGATTGAGGTGGCTTTCCCCAAAGTCAGCTTAGCACAGCACTCCCAGGGGTGGCCCCCAGTGGCCTCTCTGCTCCCGCTCTTTCTTTCATGAAGGTCTGTTTCTAGAGCCTGACAGCAGGACTTGAAGCCCTGTGCTCTTAGTTTGCTAACACCTTCAGAATTTTACACTGATTATTTTACTGGAATGGTGATTAAAAATTGAGGCAAAGAATAAAGTATTCTGGGAACTTTAGCCAGGGCTGATATGATAAAAATATGGGGACACCCAGACATCCATGGTGGCATGTATTATGGATGGGGTCACCTCACTCAAGCAGGGATTTTCAGACCAGGTGCTGCAGCAGGAAAGTGGCAGGTGTGACTCCTGAACACAAGTTTCTTCAAGACTAAAGGACACCTGCTTGCCCTCAGGTGGGGATCTGCTCCTCTGCACACTCTACCTCCTTCCTGCCCATTAAGCTTGTTTCTATACCCCGCTGGGTGCCAGAAAGGCCAGGGGTGTGTGGCTGGAAGAGGCAAACTCTGGCTCTGGAGAGGGTTGGGTGTGGGGGGAGTGATTCCAGCCTAAGGCTACTCTGTTCTCCTACCCCAATGCACATCCCCCACAACCGCTTCGGTCTGGAGGGAGACCTGGTAGCAGCTGCACTTGGCTCAGAAACCACCAGCAGAAGCTTCCAGAGGGAGAGTCAGAGCCTTGTGCACTCACACTTCCTGCAGGTGAGATGGTGTGCTGTGTGTACACGTCTGATTTTCTTCCTTGAAGAATTATTAAGCCACAGGTCATAAAAGGATTCCTGTGGTGACCTATAGTCAATTAGCCT
The DNA here is from genome assembly GCA_006410615.1 of Neotragus moschatus. Classification (NCBI taxonomy): domain Eukaryota; kingdom Metazoa; phylum Chordata; class Mammalia; order Artiodactyla; family Bovidae; genus Neotragus; species Neotragus moschatus. Next base: position 358,664 of record SJYA01000102.1, read on the forward strand.
GGAATCTCCAGGAAAGCTCATCAGAGCTGACACAGTAGAAATTCCAAGCTGGGAGGGTACAGAGACACAGCTGTACAGAACAGCCTTTTGGACTCTGTGGGAGAGGGAACGGACGGGATGATTTGGGAGAATGGCATTGAAACATGTATACTATCATGTAAGAAACGAACTGCCAGTCTAGGTTCGATACAGGATACAGGATGCTTGGGGCTGGTGCACTAGGATGATCCAGAGAGATGATATGGGGAGGGTGGTGAGAGGGGGGTTCAGGGTTGGGAACTCATGTACACCTGTGGCAGATTCATGTCACTGTATAGCAAAACCAATACAGAATTGTAAAGTAAAAAATAAATAAATAAAAATAAAATAAAACAGAGGAAAGGGAAANTATGGGGAGGGTGGTGAGAGGGGGGTTCAGGGTTGGGAACTCATGTACACCTGTGGCAGATTCATGTCACTGTATAGCAAAACCAATACAGAATTGTAAAGTAAAAAATAAATAAATAAAAATAAAATAAAACAGAGGAAAGGGAAAGAACTAGGAGGGAAGTGAGTACAGGATGGAAGGAGAGCAAGGAGGGAAAAGGTGGCAGAAGGCCCCAAATAAACAACTTCACACTTTGTAGTCACTAGGTAAGAGTGGGTCCTATTGATTATAAATGGTCCTTAGACAGAGCTTCTCCATTTCATCTGAGGCTGTAGTATGTTCCTCCCAGAATCGTGCCAGGACACTTTCAGTTCAGATTCCAAGGGAAGATGGCCAGCGACTGAGTCACCGTTACCATCTCCTGTAGCACCTGAGTTTTCCTTCGAGGTTTCCCATTCAAGCATTCAACTCCTCTGACCTTACTTAACTTATGAAGCCATAGTCCGAGGCAGGGAAGAGGAAAAACACAGGCGCACTCCACCCCCCACGCTCCCCCAACACACACACACACACACACGCAGTGCTGTGCTCTGAGAAGGCATGTGAGAGGAAAAAGGCCGCCTCTGTCCCGAACCTCTATCTCCATGTAAAACCTCAACCACCAGGGCCATAGGGGATGGTTTCACCTTCCAATCAAGCCGCCTTAAAACGAAATCCATCTAATCTGTAAAATATACCAGTTAAGCCTGAGGTTTCACCAATCGGTACACAGGAGCCATTCACAAGGATCCTAGAAACAATAGATCATTGTCTTTGGTAACTTGGAACTCTAGCTGTTCAGACGCAACCCAGATGGGAAAATATGCTTCTGCAAAAAGTGATAAAGAGCCCCTTCTCCACATCAAGATTTCATCATGAGAATTTCACCCATTTTCATTTAAATACTTTTTTCTACTCTTGACAAGTTGACTTTTTGCCTAAGCTTATGTGCTGAATTTTTCAGTGCCTTTAAACTCAAGTCACAAAGACTAGTTAACTTGGATGGCACCCCAAATCTCACATTTCCTGTATTTCAAATCCTTAGTCCATTTGCTCTGCCACAGAAAGAGAATAAAACATGGGTAAATGAATGAACAGAATTAAGATTTAAAGGAATAGTATTGTTGCTTTTTAGAAAGAGAAGGTTTCTGCATCCGGTGTTTCCAGCCTAAGAGTCTATGCAGTGTGACTGAGGCTAGAAAAGCACTGGGTCACTATTCAGCAGAGAGCGGCCTTGACTGTAAGAAGACTTCACCATGGATACTGTACAAGGTCTTTGGTGAGACAGACACCAAAGGTGGCATTGTTCTAGGATGGTCTAGCTGGTAGGGTAAATGCACGTGGGTAGGTGAGACCTCCATTGCAGCCCACCCTCCACACCCCACTCCCAGACAGCATTCCACAGGGCAGAGTTAGCACACAACACTGAAAACAAAGATACAAACTAGGCTTCTCAGGCCACAGTGTGGTCTACCTGATGGAAACCATAGATTCAGGCTGGCCCTGGGCAGTCAAGATAACAAAGAAGTCAGTTCCAAATACTCATTAAAGTGAAGTGAAAGTCGCTTAGTCATGTCTGCCTCTTTGTGACCCCATGGAATTCTCCAGGCCAGAATACTGGAGTGGGTAGCCTTTCCCTTCTCCAACGGATCTTCCCAACCTAGGGATTGAATCCAGGTCTCCAGCATTGCAGGTGGATTCCTTACCAGCTGAGCCACAAGGAAAGCCATATATATGGGTAGCCTATCGTTTCTCTAGATCTTCCTGACCCAGGAATCGAACTGGGGTCTCCTGCATTACAGGTAGATTCTTTACCACCTGAGCTATCAGAGAAGCCCTTAAAATACTCTGGCCAGATAGTAAGGCCTTCAGACCTTAGACAGTTAGACCCTGTCTTTTCTTTCTGTGACATTTCTTGCAAATAAACCAAGTGAATATATTTTAACGCACAATTCAGTATATTTCAGTCCATTTTCATTTTCCACAGTCAATAACTATTGGTTTAAAATTTTCTCTACTTACATTATTTTTTCCATGTGTTTAGCATATCTTCAAAAAAGAATAAAATGGCATTTGTTCAGCAGTTTCATTTTTGAAAGGTGTTTTAGATGGATGAACATGAAAATATGATTACCTCATCCCACTCTAAAAGGTAGTTGGTGATTTTTGAACCATTGTCAATTGGTGCCTAAAAAAAAAAAGAAAGAGAAAAAGAGATTAGAGAAAACTGTTCACAGACAAAGTTCTGAGCTCTCCACCTTGGTTCAAATCCACTGTCTGTGCTAGTCCTAGGCTCTCCCCACAGGGCAACAACCCTCTGTATCGCCTCCATTTCCTTGGTCAAACAATTCCACAAACCAATTTTAACACAAGTCAACTAGTAGGGAGAGCCCTCACTATTAATAAATCATACCCGACAAACAGCCAAGCCTGCCTTGCCCACCACCCCTCCCTTTACACCCACTTGGTACCCTAGTTCCTTTGCGGATAAACTTTTAAGAGGACCTTAAAAGTTCAAGGGTACATGGAGAAAAATGCAAAGAAACAGGCATGACACGTGGGAAGGGTAAAGCTGACCCACCTATGTTTAAGAGTTCAGAGTCTATATTTTTGTAACTTTCCCCATACAGTTTTTGTTTGTTTTAAAGAGGTTAAGATTAGAAAGCCTTCTATGGCATTAAGATTGGTCTTTTTTAAAATAGTGAGAAAGCCTAGGATCTCCTGGAGCGATTACTAGGGGCAATTAGCCTTTAGCACATTAGCCAAAAGAAGTTTCATCATTTGCTTTCCTCCTAAAAGCACAATACTGAGATCTCCCTCACTGAGAAAACAGGCTTTGGACAATGGAAAGAGGAGTCAAAGACTCTGGAGAAAAGACAGCTTTGTAAGGTCAGACCTGCC
>SJYA01000102.1:362108-442923 GCA_006410615.1 Neotragus moschatus
AGGCGGGGCTGGGGGGGGGGGGGGGGGGGGGGGGGGGGGGGGGGGGGGCGCGGGCTACAGTGGGGTCCATCACAGCGCTAGTAAGACTACGTCTCCAAGCACTGATTCGCCCGCACCTGGATTTTCCCAGGACAAGAGCCGGGGCTCTACAGACGGTGGGGAGCTGCCCCCAGCAAAAGGCAGCCGAGTCACCAGAACTACATGGAAGCCCAGCATGGCTGTCTGTCACAGGTGGTCTAATATAAGTTGCTCAGTATCAGTGCTTAGTTTCTTTTTCCAAGAATGCATGGGTGTTTTGAGGGATTGGGAGAATATATGTAAATCCCTTACTACTAAACTGTCCTGGTCTTATAGAGGATACACCCAAAAAACAATAGCTGTTGCTTCATTGTTCTTAACAAAACATCCAGGGCTCAGTAAATATGAGTTAATTAACAAACTCTTATCCCTCGCCTCTCCTTCCTTCTTTTCCTTCTTTCTTCTGAGTCCTAAAATCTGGGAATTCCAAATTTCTTACTCCCACTCACTCACTCCAATTACAAGTGAGTGTTGTATATTCTACTAAACTGTAACTTGAGGTTTTTGTGAGCTCAATTTGGGAGAAAACATAGGGATGTATTTAAAGCGAAAATAATGTACAAAATCAAAGCTTTAGCTGAGAACCCATTTCTCAAGTAAGGACTACACTTAGGATGCTCATATGTTCCTCTGTGATGCTCTGCCTCACCACTGAGTCTCTGATTCCTTGAGGGTGGGGACACAGACTCAGTACTTGTGCAGCCCTATGTCCTGGTGCTAACAAAGTGACATTAGAGGACCCCAAGCTCTCTGAGTGTGCTAGTGGCTTCAAGGACAGGTGGGCAGCCAGAGCACGGTCCACTTGTCCTTGCACTCCCAGCTGGAGCTCCCAGCTGGAGTCCCTGGAGAACAGCAAACCTGTCCTAAGGACATGAAAACTGAACTGAATCCAGAACTTCCATACCTGGATGGAACAAAAATATGCTTCTGATTTACAACTAAATAAAGGGAGAAAGAAAATGTGAAACATTTTCCTCCTAGTAAAAAACCTTTTTCTTGAAGTCGCTGGTCTGCCTGAGACCTGAATTACATCCAGGTTTTAAGCAGAATGTATGTATCACTGATTCTCAACTTAAGGTTTGTAAGACCCCATGGTCTCTCTGGGAATCTTAAAGAAGATTATCTTATATTCTCCAAACAAAATGGATTTTGATTCTTTCCTTAAGATGTGTTTACATATGTATATGTGTAAATAATGAACACATTTTAAAGGGGATGTGTATGCTTCAAGAACTTCAACAGTGATGACCAGTTGGGTGTTAAAACTGAAAAGGTGGGGAATCACTGACCTGGACTATCCCTGGAAGCCAGAAAGGAAAATAAAATAGTTCAGATTCTACAACTTTGCCTTTGTCCAAATAACATGCTCAATGTACCAGAGGGGTCTACGGAAGTCCATGCTCTGTTGCTAACGACTACGCTCAACAGTTTTTAACAGCTCCCCGGATAAACTGGATTCTCTGATCTAAGAACAAAAGGACAATGTATTTCTTCACCAATAACGCATCTCCCTAGTCACCCTATTTGCACATTAGTGTTCTTTCCCAGTACTATAAGTCTTTATTATCTCGACTTCTATTAATTTTACATTTTGAACTATATTTTAAAGTATAAGTAAGTACACAGAAATAATCGCTATATTGATACCAGTCTATTTTCTTACAAATACACAACCATGACTGGTAAGTTAATAATACATTTTAAGGGGCCCTCTTTCTCAAGAGTTGTTGGTAGCCCAAAAGTTGTATTTCATGAAAACTACTACCTAATTCGGATGTTAAAAAATAATTAGTAATCCTAACTGATCTAAGGTCTAATTGGCAAAAATTTAATGAAACCTTAATGTAGTTTAGAACACTAAACATTTCAGACAGATTTAAGTATTAGACATTTCAGAGTCACCACTGAAAGAAGCCAGGAGACCATAAATCTACTTTAGCTCTAAATCTTTCTTCACAAAACTTTTCATTCAAGTCTTCAAATGTCTGTCGAAATGAATTAAACTATTAGAAAGTGATGACATTTACGTATCTTAAGTATTTTTACCACTTATAAAGAACTGCTCATGACCCTAACAGACGCCCCTGCAAAGAAAGCTACAACTTGACTTCACAGTTCTCTCGCTCATTCTTCTGCCCAATTTTTACAGAGATGGTAACTTCTGATATCACAATAATTTGTTTCACAGTCAAAATGCAGGAAATGCCAACATCCAAGTGGAATATTGCTAAATAAAGGTCTCAAACAGCCACAGACTTCAGAATGCCCTTGACACGCTGCGCTACCCACCTTCCACTGCAGGGTTAGTGAACTTCTGCTCCTGTGTGCCAGCTTCGGTGGGAAGGGACACTCAGGCGCACAGCTGTGGGTGGTGAAGCTAACCGGCTCAGAGCAGGAACCCTTTACGGAGTTGTACATAGCGTACACCCTGAAAACGGAAACACACATACAGTCAGCGGGAGAGGCCATCACAGCAGACTGGGGTGTTAATCTCAGCTTTGCCCCAGGGTTTCCCTACAGGAACAGAATTTAGGTAATACACACTGTGACCCTTATTCTTATTTGCTAGTCTTGTTCTGACCTAACTATGGTCACCATTTTCAGGGGAAAATAATTCCAGCAGGCCACGTGCCTCAGTGCATTCTCTCCTCCCACTAGTTGTCAGAACCACCCAGCCTCCTTTAAGATAGGCAGAGTCTACTGACTGGAAAAGAATATGCTAAATAAGGACATATCCTTATTCCCTGAAACGGTCTCCAAATATATATTCTAAAATCCATCAAACCCCTCTCTGGTTGACTTTGTCTGGAATAAGGCTAGAAGTACAGTTAAGGTTTGGGTGGAAGGAGACAAGAAATGGTGGGGAGCGTCCACAAACCAAGAGAGAGAGGTGGAACTATAAACAGTACGGGAGACACCATCTTTGAACTGTTTATCATATTGCAGATATTTAAATAGAAATATGGACATTTCACACAGACACAGTTTTGCTACTGCCAAGTGCATCTTTCTTTAATTCAATAACAACACTGTTCAGGTACAGTTTATCCATGTGAACATCTAACTCTTACACCTGGAGCCAAGATTAAAAATGTGCACTCTGAACATTAAAATGCCTGGCTCAACACTAAACATATGGACCTGATTTCTCAGAGAAGCTGTGAAGAAAAAGCATGTAACACACTATTATAAAACGACACTCCTTGCAAATAGCGTAAAATAGGATTATGCTGATTTTTATCATCTTCCTTTCTACTTTTCCTTTAAAAAAAAAAAACAAAACTTGGGGATTTTTTTTTTTAAAAAAAAGCTTGAAAACAGACTCTTTCAAAAAGACACCAAAGAAAATTTTGCTGCCAAAAAAGATGCATGAATTAAGCTATTCAGAATTGGTAAATACATCAAGCCCTTAGTTCTTAACAATTCTTCATGAGGTGCCATTAAAGCCAGAAGAACACTCAGACTGGAGAAGTGAAGTAAACTTCCCAAAGCTACACAGCTGGAGAGCTGGATCAACTGTACTCAGTCATGGAGATCTAACTGCTGTCCTGTATTCCCCAATGTCCTGACTCATCCTGCAATTATGTTTTTCTAAACACCCACAATCCGTCTCCCCTCACTCTGCTCAATGAATAAACAACAGCTAAAGATAACATTATGGAAAATAGGACCTACCTAGGTATATGATTTTTAAAATCCTTTCTCCTCAAAGTCCACCACAAAAATTTTACAAGTCAAAGTATTAACTAATTTTACAAGTCAAAAGTACTAACCGATATGCCTCCCTTCCATTCTAAACGGTAAAACACATATTTGCTGGCTATTTGACTTGTTTGCCTTAGGGGAGCATACCATGATACATGATCCAAACAAAAGATGCTTTATCGTTAGGTTCACCCAACCTGATGAAAGAAATGGTCTTTTTTGCATTCACTGTAAGCAGGCAAATGATAATAGAAAATGGAATGGCAGATTTGGCAGGATCATTTCCAAGCATCAGGACAGGCTTATTGGGAGTAAGTTGCTTAAAATGAATCACAGAATGTTCCAGACATGGGCAGGGTTCCAGCTTGAACTTTAATAGATCAGTTGAATTCTCCTTCTGATCACTCATGGGTTTTATTTGGCCCAAAATATGTGGGGGCGGGGGGGGGGGAGAGGGAAGAAAGACAGTATTAAAATATTACCTCTACCTATGAATTAAAGGACATTGGCAATGACCACCAGAAGAGACGAGCAGACATCATGCACTCCTAAGGAGAGATCATGCCACTATCTACAAAATCTCTGCCAGAAAAATGGAACCTGTAGCTGTTTAAGCACTGCTTTATAGGAAATGTGGAGAGAACACCATTAAGCAACACTACAGGGATGCAATCAGCCTAATTCACAATGTGGAAAATTCTACAGACAGAATTTTATTTATTATTTCAACAAATAATTGCAAGAAGAGAAAAAAGGATGGAGGGAAATCTATAGCTTAAGAGAAATTTAAGAGCTATCAGCCAAACATAATATGCAGACCATGTCTGAATTCCAATTACAACAAACTGAAGAAACAAACCCCTCACTTTTAGGACAGTTGAGGAAATGGGAACAGTCTCTGGACTTTAAAGACATTAAGGAATTTACAACTTTTGTTTATGTTGGATGGGCATGGGGTGTGTGATGATGGTAATGTGGTTCACAGGTGAAATAGTATGTCTGGACTTTACTTCAAAATAACTGTTGGGGGAGCAGGCTGGTGAAGGCACCAAGGAAATCAAAAGTTGGGTAGTAGGCTTATGAGAGTTCATTAAATTACTGTCCACTTTTGACTACTGAAATCTTCAGAAATAAAAAGTCAAAAATTAAGCCAATGTTGGAAAAAATGGACATCTCAGTTTAAAAATCAATCTCTGGCTTCTCTTGAAAAGTGTAAGTTGTAGCAACACTGAGCTGCAGACACTGAATTATTTTGATTGATTGATTTATGGCTGTGCTGGGTCTTGGTTGCTGTGCATGGGCTTTCTCTAGCTGCAGCAAGCAGGAGCTACTCTCTAGTTGTGGTACATCGGCTTCTCATTGGGGTGGCTTCTTTTGTTGCTGAACCCAGGCTCTAGGGTGCATGGGTTTCAGTGGCTGTGGTATGTAGACTCCATAGTTGCAATTCGAGGGCTCTAGAACACAGGCTCAGTAGCTGTGGCGCATGGGCTTAGTTGCCCTGCAGCATGTGGGATCTTCCCAAACCAAGGATCAAACCCATGTCCCCTGCAATGGCAGGCAGATTCTTAACCACCAGACCAAAGTCCAAAATGATAGAAATTAAATGAAACTGAGAGCAGCTCCTCTATAGATGGGGCAGGTGCTGTCCAGTTTAGAGTCCCTATCACTCCCTACTGTCTACCTGGCCCTGAGGTGGCTTTTTAGCTGCCTTTTACCCACTTTTATTACTAGAAGATATCTCACGCTGTGGTCAGCAGGCATTTGCTTATGAGTTCAGACTGTACTCAGGGAAATCGAGTCCTGAAAATCCAAACACATTCAGCACCAGAACTCCACGTGGGTAACAGAGCAGAGGAAAGGAGAGAGGGGACGGGCCTGCCAAGAACCGGCAGACCACAGTTAGTTATATGGGAAGACCTGGACTCAGTCCTAAGTTCATTCTCTATTTTTAATGAGATTCTTGGCATTACAAATCCATACTCAGGCTAGCAAAACATGAATAAAGGAGGCTCCTAACAGTCAGACTGGGAGGACGACAGCAGAATGAAGGGGCCTGATGGCACAAGTGAAAACCTGAGGGAGTTGAGGACATACAGTTGTGTGGGCCACCAGGAGTTATTCCCCTTGTCTTAAACTCAGAGAATACCACAGTTTGTCTAAATGAGGAGGAGTCAATGCTCTGCACTGATAAAAATCTGTCTGCAAAGGAAACAAGATCCATTTTATGTGGCATTTTATAAATGTGCTGCACATAGGATCTAAAACTTGACATGATTATCTAAGTGCCTTATGATTACGTCTGTCAATTCAAATGGTTTAGTGAATAGATAGCAACTAATTGCAATAATTACCAGCTCCATGTTCACCAGCAACTTTCACAGAAAAGTCTCTGGAAATGGCATTACATTTTCAAGAATGCTGCAGTAATGTTTCTCACATGATGGTGTGTTTTGTCTACTAATCACCATGTGATAGGAAGATCTGTAGAGCTGGACCAAAGTCCTAAGTTAAATGTATCAGCAAACAATTCAGTTCTTTAAGCATTCATACTAGCAGAAAGGAGGACACTCTTCTAATTAATCTTGTGCTGGATTTTTACGTTTGCTTCAGTTTAAATACTAGCTAAGTGCTTATGAAACAGGTGCTCCAAGAATTTCAGAAATTTGCCTCCAACTTCCTCCAGCACATCTGTAACATACTAGGAGCCACAATTTCTAGTCAATAACACCTATTTCATAACCCTACTCTGAGCTAGTCAAGCCCATATTTTTGGAAACGTTTCACCACATAATTTTTCTGGGAAATGCTATTACATGATATCATCTCTGGGCAACTTCTTTGCCAAATTGTTTATGCCAGTGACTGGAAAACAGCTTCACATTTTGTCATGAAATTGCTATCAATTCCATCACTCAAATTTTTGATTATCCTATCATTTATAAAAATGTGAATTCTTGACTCCCACAGTAAAATGACTGCTTCAATGTCAGCATTAATTATAAAACTACGAATTAAAAGAGGGATATACTTTTCTTTGTATATATGTAAATAAATGAATATATAAATGTTTTTGATTATAAAAGTTACATACTTATGCATAAGTACTATAAAATAGAATGTGACTTACTTATCTGTATATATGTACTAGATTCTTCTTATTCCTTTTTCTTCCTCAACATACACACACACACAGGAAATTCTGCATTGGTGGTGGTGTACAATACATAACACAATGCCTTTTATGGAAGCACTGAGTAAATACACTTTGCCAATAACAAACTGACTCCTTTTAAACCAAAAGAAGCAATCTGTGTAAGAACTGGGTAATTAAAGTGATGACTTTAATAAAAATAGCTCAGGACTTAAAGTGATGACTTTAATAAAAATAACTCCGGACTCAGCACCTAGATTTTTTAAATCAACATAATAGAGGAATTATTGAGGAAATACTTTCCTCAATCACTAGGAGAAAAAAAAAAGTGGTTGAATATGTGGAGTAATGACACAAAAATACAAAGCAAAAACTGAGGGGGAAAAAAATCTTTAAAGCCTGGAATGTCTCAGGATGCAATTTTCAATGTGGCATTTGGCGTGGAGGGCATGGCAAGCGCCAGTCTAAACAGCCACAGACACATGATCTATAGCACAGTCTCAAAGATGCCACCGGTCTCTTAATAAATTATTCCCAGTAACAGTGAGGTGATGGCAAGTAGAAGTCAAGAGCGACTCTTGCCTGGAGACCGATGCCAAGCCCTAGACAGCTCAATGACAGAGCTCCATGACCGAGAGACTGCTACTCTAGAAGCCCAATGTGCTATCCATTGCCCCACTGAGCCGCGACAGCCACTTTAAAAAATGGTTGTGTATCTGGCTGATGAACTCAGACAATATTCACTAATGGGGGGAGGAAAAAGTTGGAGAAGAACTCATAAAGATGACAAGAATCAGTGTGAAGGGGGTGGGATCAGAGTAGCAAAATCAGAAGCAACAAAAAGGAGCCCCAGGTGAGACGTTGGTACCTGAGAAAGAAACTCATCACTCTATGGAAGACTTATCTGGACAGAGATTTCTGCTGGCCCTTGTCAAAATGTTTACTACTAATAACTGGAAGAGGAATACAGTCGGCTCGGTGCTGCTAAAAGCAGCATCCTTGTTTTCAACATCGGCTCGCCACACTTCCTCCAAGGCAACACTCTCTAAATTGGTAATGTACAAATAAATAAAAATGGCAATGAATATAACGGCTCATTTTGCAGCTATATAGTAACGGAATTCTTTTGGAGTTTCCATTGTGGAAAAGTGAGGAAATGTTTCCACATAGCCTTTGAGGCCTTATAGGTGACTATTAAATTTAAAATTATACTTGAGGCCACCGTGTTGATAAAAACTTACATTTTTGGAACCAAGATTCTGAGAATGTTAATATTGCATCATAAAAAGAGATTCTGTTCCTTTTTTCAGCAATAATTATGATACATCTTTATCTCAATAAAATAATGAGTGGTATGGTCAAACTATACATAGATTCAAAGAACCTGCATCAGGAAGTTCCTTTTTATTTTTAGAACAACTTTGGAACAATAAAACAAACAACAACAACATCTATACATGTTACAGGTTTATAATAGATTTGCACATATATATCATTNTGATACATCTTTATCTCAATAAAATAATGAGTGGTATGGTCAAACTATACATAGATTCAAAGAACCTGCATCAGGAAGTTCCTTTTTATTTTTAGAACAACTTTGGAACAATAAAACAAACAACAACAACATCTATACATGTTACAGGTTTATAATAGATTTGCACATATATATCATTTGCTCTCATACCATCTTTCTGAGGCTGATATCATTATCCTCATTTTATGAATGAGAAAACATGGTCATTGACGTTTACATGGCTTGCCTAATCACACACCTACAGTAAGTGACTGAGCCACTAACTCCATATTCGAAGCTCTGTCTACAGTGTCATCAAGCTGCCTCTGAAAACAATCCAGGGCAGAGAAAACTGACTCTAAGCAGGGGTTGAGAGTCTTCTCTAGTTTGAAAAATGAAAGGCTGTACAGTATAAGGAAAGAGAAGGAATGGTCTACATAGCCAGATCAAAGTGACCACAATTTGGACTGTATATACTTTTCTTAGTAAAGAATTTTTTAAAATTCTAGAAGAGATTATGACCAAAGAGAGGGAGAATTTTCCATCTCTCTGGCCAGTAGAGTGCTAGGCCAAATAACAGTTGGCCTTAGGCTGTGTACATATGGTATCATATATGTGATATGCCTTAGGCTGTGTACGTGTGGTGTCCCATATGTGTCAAATACGTCACGAAGGTGGGATCCTTGATGTGTCAGAAGGAAGTCTGGGTCCAAGGCCCCTAGGAGGTAACCACTCCATGCTCCTATTTCTTTCAGGGATTCCATTAATTACTCCTTTTATCTGCCCAGAAGTTGAAGGTGTTCAAAAGACATGTAAGAAGAATTCATGTGCAAGTAAACTCTAAAGTTTACCGTTTGTAAGAGGGGTTTAAAAGAAACTAAGGGAAATAAGAGACAGGATAGTAAATAAAGGGCAGACTGTGACATTTAAATCTTTTTTAGAAAGATGTCATTAGCTCATGGATGAGCAGAAAATTAATAAAGTAAGCCTTCAGTAAAACAATGGCAGTGAACATTAAAAGACAGAGAAAAAAGAAACACATGTTAACAATGCCTCATGGAAAACATTTACACGACTCCCTATATAGTGCTGCATTTTCTGTTGTCTTTTGTTGTTGAAGTGAAGTGAAGTCGCTCAGTCGTGTCTTGACTCTGTGACTCCATAGACTGTAGCGTACCAGGCTCCTCTGTCCATGGGATTTTCCAGGCAACAGTACTGGAGTGGATTGCCATTTCCTTCTCCAGGGGATCTTCCCAACCCAGGGCTCGAACCCAGGTCTCCCGCATTATAGACAGATGCTTTGCCATCTGAGCCACCAGGGAAGTCCTTTTTTGTTGTTAAATCCACCATTTGAAAGAATGGTTAAACCATTATCATCTCTGCTTCACAAGCTATGCACATCTTTTTGTTTGTAGATGGTGTGAAAAGTTCAATATGTTTGGGCTAAAGTTAACTGACTCAAAATCCAAAAGTTCTGATTCAAAAGGGAAAAGATGGTTGCCATAGAGTTCATCTAAACAGTGCGGTAGCTAAGCAGATGCACACTTTATGACTGAATGTAAAACCAGCTCTTTTATGTATTGCTTTAAACATAGCTTTAAACACTTGTGCAGCTAATAACATATTACTACCTGAACATACCCCAACTTACCCTACTTTTGTTACCAAGAAAATTTTGGCATGGATTCTCTGTGATTGGCCAAAGTTGAAACAGTCAATTCCTGGTAGAACCAGACTAGAATTCAAGCCAACTGATAATTAACATAGTGCTCTTCCTATTAGGCTATGCTGCCTCTACACCACCNTTACTACCTGAACATACCCCAACTTACCCTACTTTTGTTACCAAGAAAATTTTGGCATGGATTCTCTGTGATTGGCCAAAGTTGAAACAGTCAATTCCTGGTAGAACCAGACTAGAATTCAAGCCAACTGATAATTAACATAGTGCTCTTCCTATTAGGCCATGCTGCCTCTACACCACCACAATGGAACATGTTGTGTGAACTAACCATTGTAAAGTATAACAAAGGATGCTTGCATTTGTTACATAATCTTGATATATACATGCACAATTGAAGAAAGGAGAGAGAATTTGTTGTTGTTTACCCTATTAGATAAAATAAGAATTTCCAGAGAAATTAAAAATTATATAAAATGAAAGTTTTAATTAAAACTTAAAAGATATTATGGATCACATTCAGATTAAGAAATCTGCCTATCTGCAAATTGATATATCTTTGGGTAATCAGATGAGCTCTGATACTTTCTTTGCAGGTCAGTGGTTGGCTGGGTTTCTTCCTAAAATTAGGAGGCCCTGTCTTCCAGAGCAGTCATGGAAGAGATTGCAAAAAAATCACAGAAGAGATTTCAGACTACAAATCAAAGTATGTGAGTTGCTTTGGCAAACTGCATTAGCTCTTGTTAGAGATTAATTTTGATATTTGCATTACTAGACTTCAAATTCAAAACCTATTGCCTTTTATGGTCCAAACTTGAAACATGGGAAGGACTTTATTTAGTCATTCGTGCTGAACATATGGTTTGCATGGAAGATCTATAATAACTGATATGGTAAAAATTTTTATTTGCTTTATAGAAAGAAAATATCATACATTAAGCCACATGTTACAATAGATCTTAGAAGAATATGTGAAATAAAAGTTAATATAAAAATAGTTTTAAAATTCTGTTCAGGGTATCATCTACTTTTCTACGACCAGAAGCACTTCTGTGGACTCCCAATCTTGATGCCAGAAAGTGTAGGACACTGAGGAATGGCCAGTGAGCAAAGGTGCTGAAACTTTTAGCTAGGCAAGTGCTGTTAGCCAAATACTTTTAAAAAGGAGCATACCATTTATTTTAGCAATCCAAAGTCCCCAGTACTCACCTCACATGATAATCAGTTGCAGGCCTAAGATCTTTCAGGTTACATTCTAATTCTTCTCCACTGCAAAGAAAAATCATGAAACACCAGTTTCAAAAATAAAATAGGTTTTGGATTTGGGTCTCATAGTCACGTACAAACAACAATTCAAGAATTATTATATCTACTTCCACCATAAATCAGAAATAAACTTTCCTATTTGGCATTATCATTTTTTCTGGAGAAGCAAATTAGATTCCTTTAAATCATGTCATTCAGGATCTGCAAAATGGTAAGGTTAACTTACGAATAAAATTCAAAAATATCTTATCACTTCTTCAAAGTTACTACATAAAAGTAAGTAAAGAAGCAAGCAAACTGAACAGACAGATACACAGATAAATGTGTACATAACAGTACCAACTGTCAACTGAAGGTGACTCTCAGACTCACCCTGGAGAGAACCTCAACCATTTCAACTTCTCAGCTTTCTTCAAGAAATCTAATCTATTTCCCTCACATATCAATACTAATAAAACAGCTCTCTTATACATACATTCCAATAAATAGTTCTCTTATACAAAATAAAACCACATATATCACATATATGATACCACACGTACACACTTATCTGATCAGAAACTGCAAATGAACCTTGACTTAATCATGAGGAAACAACTAACATAAAATATGGTATGTTCCCATTAAATTTTTTTTAAAGGTAAGAGGGGTGTGTAGGGGCATAACTGTGTTCTTCAAAAATGTCAGTGTCTGCTCAACCACAAATAAGAATGAAATTCTGCCATTTGTAACAACATGGATGGACCTGGAAGGTATTATGCTTGGTAAAACAAGTCAGACAAAAATACTGTATGTTATTACTTATATGTGGAATCTCAAAAAATCAAATGAATGAATATAAGGAAAGAGAAACAGGCTCACAGATATAGAGAACAAACTAGGGGTTACCAGTGGGGAGAGCAAAGTGGGGAAGGGCAAGAAGGGGGTAAGGTAATAAGAAGTACAAACCACTTTGTATAAAGTAAATAAGCTACAAGGATGGAGCACAGGAAACACAGCAAATACTTCATAGTAACTTAGAATGGAGCCTATGAAAATTTTGAATCACNTAAGGGGTTAGGACTACATTCTGAGGACACTGAAAAAGCACCACAGAGTTCTCTCACAGGGCAGTGACATGGCCTGATTTCTGTTTCTGCAGGGTGGAAGCTGGATGGGAGGATAGCTTGCCAGAGCGGATGTTGAAGGGGCCTGAGAAGACTCTTGCAGGAGTCCAGGAAGAGAGAACAGAGCTCTATGGGCAGTCATAGGAGGACAGAGTGACTGAAGGGCTCCCTTCGCTCTCTCTTTCCCCCTTTCCTTTGTCTAGAAGGAGACAAATCCCCAGAGCAACTTAATAATAAGGAACGAGGCTGGGCCGGGGCGGGGTGGGGAAGGGGGAGTAGGTGGGGATGCAAGGTCTGTATCAGGGAAACAGGAGAGAAAAGCAGTCTGTCTGGTAGAGGAAGAAGTGGACTTTTGTGACCTCACGACCCTGGGCCCGCGCAGTACTTCCTGGGGCCAGTCTTAGAAAGGTCAAACAGACTGTTTCCATTTCCTGCTCTGCAAATCTGAGCAGGACCCAGCAATCACAAAAGAGAAAACACTTGACCCTAAAAAATATTTTATCTCATTTAGAACACAGCTATAAATCATGTGAATGGTTAATATCTGGGAGTTCATAAAGTGGAAGAGGATAATCCCTTATTCTGTGTGCTAATAAACTTCTATTTAAGATAGCCTCCAAATAAAATGCTTCACTACACACTGGAAAACTATCGTAGAGGATAAGAAATAGGGTGAATACAAAACCACACTGTAGAATTTCGGAAAAAACCACATTGTAGACTAGCAAAAGGTCTGGGCCTAAAAGGTGACCACAGGAGGGCATGATAAATGGCATACTCACTCTTTGCCCTGCCAACATTAATGGAAAATCTTCTTTAGTCCTATGCTGGCAAGCTAACATAACCAAGTGACACATCTGACCAATACCAAATGGCTCTATAAAAGTCATTTCTGATTAGTAATTACTTGAACAAAATTAACTCTTGACATTGTAATTATCACTAATTATTAAAAAGAACTATTTAAAGGAAAATTTACAAAGCCATTAAATTTTTCTTTGTTTTTTAAATTCTCCTTAATAATGCCAATTTCACAGTTTAGCAGCTGGAAAAAAAACACATGGAAATATACATTACCTGTAAATTATCTTGTATTTTCCATCTCGTCCTTTGTCTGACAAAGCCACCTCGTAACTATAGGGAAAGGAAAGACCACTGTGGGGTCCACATGAAAGTCCAACAGGGGGCGTCCAGGACAACACAACTGTTCTTGCNAATAATGCAATTTCACAGTTTAGCAGCTGGAAAAAAAACACATGGAAATATACATTACCTGTAAATTATCTTGTATTTTCCATCTCGTCCTTTGTCTGACAAAGCCACCTCGTAACTATAGGGAAAGGAAAGACCACTGTGGGGTCCACATGAAAGTCCAACAGGGGGCGTCCAGGACAACACAACTGTTCTTGCCTGAATATTAGAAACCTGAGGAAGAAAAACAAGAATTGCACACCACACTTCTCCTCAGAACATTTTGTGATTATCAGCAGTAGCATAAAAACGGCTCAGATTTAACTCAGAAAAAACGATTTTAATTTACAAACCCATCCTACATTGTTTTCTCTTGTCAAGGTCCTGATGTCCAAACTGTAACTCCTGAAATGTCTGTCCTTATTATGCAAACTTATGTCGAAGTTTGGTGTAATTCACACTTGGTCCTCCAGAAAGTAAAAATAATGTCATGTCTGAGAATTTTTCTAAAGGTAAAAAGTTGAACGTGATAAATCTCCATGATAGTACTTTCTGGCAGGCTCCAAGGCTTGCTTGATGTCAAATCATCCTGCAAGGCCAAGATCTTCCAAACTATGCTCCTCAAAGTGCTGCAGGTTCCTGGGAAAACCCTCAGGGTGCGGGAGTGTCGGGCAGGTAGGGCTGGGAATGGTGGCAGAAATGGAACCATGGCCCAGGCTGACAGCTGGCAGAAATACGTGCAGAAATGTTCCACCTCTCTAGGCTCTGCTTTTATCTTTTGCTTTGGCCTCCACTTAAGACTTCATTTGAAAAAAGGAGTCTGGGACTCTAAACCCCTCAACCTTTTCCCTTGAGCTAGCACTTACACTGTCCCCTGAGCATCTTCAGCAGGACTGAGACCCAGCTGCCCGCAGCTGTAACCTGCTCCTTAACAGGGTAACCTGTTACCTTAACAATTAACTGGCTTCTCCTCTGCAGTTTCAGGTCTCATCCCTAACTGTGCTTCCTGGGGCACCTCCCCCTACACACTATCTGCCTTCCAATCTTTGTTTCAGAGTCTGTTTCTGGAGGAACCAAAAATCTAGTGCACAATCTAATTCTTTAAAATAAATCTATCAGTGCATTTTAAGGTTCTGATCTTCTAAAGTTCATTTTGTTGCTCTCTGAATAACGTATTAAGAATATAAGTGTTAAAACATACACTAAAGTTTAATGTCCATATAAGACTTTACAGCCATAGATTAGTAGGCTATGGATGGAGATATCTAAACTATGTTCTTTTCTTCTATTTTTTGGTCACTATCTGACCTAAATAAAGAGTATTAAAATAGAAAATAATATAAAAGCATGAATTATAAATATGGAAATAAATAGCAAATTTCCCTTTTCAGTCTATCATTCATTCTATTTTGAGCAGAGCCCTCCAGATCATTTCTATTCCAAATAGACATAGCATCATATACTTAACCAATGATTTAGTCAAACTCCTACTCATCCTTCAAGACCCTAAGCCTAGGGCTAGTAGCATTCCCTGAAGCACCCTATCGGGTCTCTGTTCCACAGCACCTTGTTGCTATCTCTACCCATTGCTAATCATGTTTATAGCATTTGTCTACCTTTCTCACTGGACTGTGGGACTCCCTAAGCAGAAGGCCCAAGTCATATTCAACCATGAGTAGTGGTTGTTTGATAAACATTGAATGAAAAATAAAAAAAGAGTAAGACAGCCTGAGTTTCTGATACAGTTTCTGATACAGCCTGAGTTTCTGGATGGCAGGCTAGCATTATACACATCTTTTAAAAAATCCCAAAAAGACACTATTACAGAACTGAACTCTGCCCTTCTTGCTTCCACTCCAGCCTAGGAGCTCCTCTTCTGCCTACCGCTGCCCCTTCAGCATGCCATCTCCTCTCACACCCTGAGACTTAGCTCTGGACTTTCCTGTTTTCCTGCCTTTAACATACCTTACTTGGTGAGGGGCTGTGGACATGGAGATGATTAAGATGTGACCTCTGCCTGATGAAGACAGAGAGATGCATGGGGGGGCCTCATGGCAGACCCCCTGAGCACACAGAGCCCCACAGCAGCTTGAGCCCAATTCATGAGAAGTTTCTATACAGTTTCTATACCTGACCCTCTGCTCAGGATCTGTCGCTGTTTCCTCTGTGCTCCAACCACACTGTGTGAGCACTGACATGTAACACTCACTTCATGATGCTTTCCTCTGTGTGTTGTTCCCTTGATTGAATTTTAAGGCAGTACTTCTATCCCATATACCACTATATTTGCTGAATTACTCACACACCATTAATGACTAACCTAGAGATACTGGATACTATATTTGATTCTTAACTTACAAAGAGATATTTTTGCTATGAGGAGTTCAGCTATAACTTTAAAGGATGCTGAGTAGGTACTGAGAAACATTCAGCTAAGACGATAAATGGCCCAATTCCAAGAGCACAGAGTATAATAACACTGACTCTATGAATGGTGGTGTGAAACAACATTACATCTTAAAATAGCTCAGTCAAACGCTAGCACTCGAGATACTGAGCAGGTACCCATAAATTCACATCCCTTTAAACTCTTTAAACTCTACCGTTTTCATCAGCTATTAAGAATGGAAGCCTAAGAACTTTCACCACAAGAAGAAAAAAATTTTCTTTCTTTATATTGTATGTATATGAGATGATGGATATTAGCTGAACTAATTGTGAAAATCATTTAACAATATATGTAAATCAAACCAAAAAAGATTACTTTCTTTCCTTTTGTGGTTTAGTCACTCATTGTGTCTAGCTCTGCAACCCCATGGACTGAAGCCCATCAGGCTCCTCTGTCTGTGGAGTTTTCCCAGTAAGACTACTGGGGTGAGTTCTACTCCAGGGGATCTTCTCAATCCAAAGATCGAACCATATCTCCTGCATTGCCGGCAGATTCTTTACCATTGAGCCATGAGGGGAAGCCCTTTAGGAACTGGTTAAACTTACTTAACTGAACAGTGATATACAACACCGAAGTATCAACTAGAATAACACATCTTTTCCCAGGGTCCCCTTAGCAAGCCCTAGGAAGGCCAGCTGTCATCTGAACACAGACCTCTGCCTCCTTCCCACTGGCCAGCCTAACGAAAGTGCACTTGGAGAACTCGGCATCATTTTCAAAGGTTGGCGGCTTCCGGGAATTCTTCCCTGGATCTGAGCAGCCTGCCACCTAGATTACCACCAGACTGTGAGGCCTAGTCCCTCCTGTGCTCCCCTTGGCCTGCCTTTCACTAGGCCTTTCTGGGTCTCAGGTTTCCTTTCCCCAGGCATTAGAATCCTGAGAGAAAGAGTGCTTTGTCTCTGTTAGAACTTGGAACTCACTGCCATCCCAGGTTTGATGCCAGGGAATTACACGGTGCCTTTCAGGAGAATGCCATGTAAAGGGGATCATCAGCAGTAGAGGCCTTTACTCCAAGCATCCAGGGAGCTGATAACCTTAATGCGAGATTCAGAACTCTAAGAACTAGGCTGGCTTCAAGCCTACTTTGGAGTGACAGCATTCTTCCAAGCTTCCCCTTCATTCATTCAGGGTCTCTCTCTCTGGCAAAACTTTCTCACCTGCAGTGACCACTGAACTGAACTAGGGCACGGCTAATCTGGTCATCACAATGACTGCCATGGCAGTGATCCAAAAAAGTTTAGAAGCCATAAAACTAACTGACTTTCTGATGTTTAACTATCCTACCATAAATAGAAGTCAATCTCCTTTGAATGATGATAAAAGTGGTGATTGCCAGTAACAAAATTACTGGACAAGGCCCAATGTGACATTTGTTTCAGCACTAGAGATATAAGAGAGTCTACTGTGAAGGTTACTATTGTAAGTCTGTATAGAAATTACTTAAACCACTTTGAAGTATCTCTGAAGAACTCATAAAAACCACTATCTACTTCTCAATGATTACACACTGATTAGAGATCATTTGTTATGTATTTATTAAATGTAGATGTCAACTTGAGAACAGCTGCTAGTTAAAGGCATATATATATTTATACTCATGTTCACAAATGATAAGATTGCATTATCTTGCACCTATTTCATATGTAATCCTCAGTGTTCTTTCTCTTTTTCCCTTTATCTCCTGTTCACCCTAGTATTTTTATTCTGTGAAATTTTACTGTCTTAATTTTCAGACTATCTTTTATGCAAATGATATTCATTATTTGGATCCAAAACACCACTTACTCTCATAAAGTTACTACACTGTTACTCCCATGTTCAAAAATATTTCTGTGTAAGTTAATAGCTTCTAAATTTGGTCTGGTCTTTGGATTTAACTATGTGGGAGGCCTGCTGATCCAATTTAGGGAGTATGTTAAGAAAATATTTCCATAGCAATACTGGCTTCACTTCTAAAGTACCATCACAAAAAATACAAACATAAAGGAAAATTTAAAAGGAAAAGGTCAAACAGATCATTATTCAAAGAAAAAGGATATTCAAATTTAGGGGTTTCAGAATCATCTGTTACTATAATTCCTTAAGTGCGAAGACCCTTGAATCTGTCTCCAGATCTATGGCTGTTTATCTTTCAACAGATTGTTTCTTGTAGGGACTGTTGTTCTCCTTAGCTCGTTTACTCGTGTCTGGAGCCAACAAATCCATTGTTTCTACAAGCTAAACATTAGCGGATAGAAATGATGCAGAACCTCAATTCCTGGTTACATTTATTTACATACTGAAAACGAACTGTCTGGCAGTTCGGAGGAGAATTCATTGAGCATCACCATCAGAGCAGATTAAACCATGTCAGGTTGGAGCTGGCAGGGACTACAGAGGTTAATTCCTAAACCACTTAGAATAGTATCCAGCTTATCTCTCTGGTATAGCAGTGGTATATGAGTAGAGTTCCCAAGACACCTAATTGTTACAGTCTTGGGACAAAAACGAATATATTTGTATCCTCTTTTATTTAATGAATAAGTACTTGGATTTTTAAAGTATCTGGGTTTCTGAAGCATAAATGACTTGCTTAATTCAGGGTGCCCAAAGTTCTAGAAAGATGACTAGAATCTACAGGTCCTCGATAATCCTCCTATACCTAAAACAAATCATCTGCAAAACTTTGAAGAAAAATATGAGTATTATTTGGAAGTGTTACCAGGTGCAGCTGCAAAAAAAAAGCAAGAACAACAATCCTTTAGACAACTGTGTGCCGAACTTTCTGCAGCTGTTTCTTTTCCTAGAAGGTGAACAGCCCTCCTTCCCACTTCAGCATGTTGCAGGGAGTCTCGCCTTTGCCTAATGATATGCTATAAACTATAGGAAAATACTCCATTCCAAGGACTCTATAAATAGCATATAATTTACTTCTCAGATAATCCAATGTGGTATTTATTATTCAACCTTCCAAAGATAAGGAAACCTTGGCTCAGGGTCACAAAGACAGCTAATGGCCATGCTGGGCCCCAACTCACAGGACCCCCCCCCTCCATGCTGCCGCCTCCCACCCTGGCCCCAGCCGCCCCTACATGCCACCAGGCTGGCTGAGCCTCATCTGAGCTGGCCAAGCTACCAGCATCTGTCTTACCTGGCAGAGCCTCACTACAGCCACTGCAGTCTGCCACACAGTTATTTACCAAATATTTGTTAAGGGCTCACACTGTGCCAAGGACAGTGTGAGGTACCGGAGGCACAAAGATGAATAAGACACAGCCATGGCCATGAGCTTCAGACAGAGGGGAGAGGAGAGGAAGGAAGGGCGAATAATGGTATAAACAGTTAATGGGTATCAGAAGGATGGGTGGACTGTCACCAGCAGAGGTTTATCTGGGGACCACCAGTGGGTGTGGTGGACAGAAGAACAAGCCTCCCTCCAGATGTCTGAATTCTAATTCCTGGAACCTAAAAGGTAAAAAGAGACTCTGCAGAGGTGATTAAGTGAAGGACCTTGAGAGGAAGGAACTACCCTGGCTTATCTGAGTGGGCCTGAGGTAGTAACAAGTATCTCTGCAGGTAAAAGAGGGAGGCAGGAAAGTCAGAGTCAGGAGAAGGAGGTATGAGAATGGAACGGGTGTGAGCAAGCAATGCAGGCAGCCTCTAGATACTGCAAGGGGCGAGGAAACAGATTTGCTCCAGAGAGGAGTGTGTCCCAGGCTGATTTTAGCCAAATGAGACCCACTTGGGACTTTTTGACCTCTCAGATAACAATCTGATCATAAGTACACTGGACATCATGACTATTTACATAAAAACCTGTCCATCTTGCTATAAAACCTGAAAAGATTTTAGCACTTAATAAACACTGAATCAGGGTAAGGACCAATGCGTATAAATACTGTTTTTATCTTGCTGGAGCCATATAAGCCTCAGAAATAGACTCCATCACCTGCAGTAAAGAAATGACCAAGCATAACTCAAGAAAAACACGGTGTGTGGGTACACATGACAGAGACCAGATGAAGCTGAGTACAACTGGGACATCAACCTAAACTGTCACTGCCTTCTCATGCTGATTATGCCTTCTGAGTCCCTCATGGGCTCTTTCGGCTGCACTGCACACATACGCCTGTCTTATGACTCTGCCCTCAAGCCCTCTCTGGTCTCTCCCTACACTCTGCCCCATCCACAAAGCTATCATCCCTTCCCCTCACCCCCTCGCACACCTTCCCCCATTGCCCTCTCTCCACAGCACTGATCTACCAGGTCCTTTTGACTTCCCACTTACTCGTCCCTCCTGGATACCCTGCTTGTGAAACAAATTCCACACGTCTAAGAATGGCATTGAAGATACGCAAAGGACATAGACGTGAACTTTTCTAGAGGAGCTCACAGGTGACTGGGAAAGACACAAGGAGACAGAGTACAGTATATCACACACGGACAGTGAAGCTGAAGAGCGAGCAGTGGCCCCAAACCTCGAGTAGAGCGTCCCAGCTGACATGACACAAGTCAGGGCAGCCAGCTCAGAGGAAGCGACTCCTGAAAGGCGGCATCTAAGCCTGAAAGCCCAGCTGTCCGTGACACCTGGTACCAACAGGTGGTAGTGCCTGACGGATCTCTCTAGAATGGCTCTAGTGTCTGTCCTCTCCCTGCCCCACCTGATGCATCACCCTGACTCTGACTCCCACGGTCCCTCACCAGCACTACAGTAACACATTCCCAACACTTGTCTCGTCTCCCTGGGTCCACCCTCTCTCTGCTCACTGCACTGCACTTGCCCACTGTTTGATCCTCCTAAAAGTACAGTCCTGATTATATAACTTCTTTGCTCGCAAACTCTCAACGGCAACCTGCTCCTTACTGGATTAAGTGCAGACTCCCCAGCCCAGCGTCAACACCCTGCTCCTCCACAAGTGCCCTATTGTGCCCAGAGTCCGGCACACCTCATGTTTTTAGGTTTAGTCAAACTCAACTATGTGCCCTGAGGCATGTTTGGACCCTTCTGTTAAAAGTCTCAGTATTTGAAACACATAAAGAAGTAAGGTTTTCCAATTCAGCTAGAAAACCCTCCAAAGAACTTTGGCTCTCTAAACTCAGATGAAAGGCTGAATCAACATTTTGAATTTTTCACTTGAATTTCAAAGCATCTGGCAAAATCGAACTGAAATCTCACAATATCACTACTCTTATCATTTTTTTTTCCTTGCCATTTCAGTTTGGACTTATTTTACTCAGTTAATATTTAAGTATCTTTTGAAATTTACCTGGAAAAATACTTTGAATTACTGAGGTTTTCAACAAATTATTATTACTACATTTACACAGGTAAAGGGAAATTACCAAAAGAAAACTTTTCTGTAGACCTTGTATGTGTGGGGGTGGGGGTGGTGGTGGTGTATCCTTGGATGTTGGGATGAATACCTAATTGCATTCAGAATATCTAAATAAAGAAGACATTTTAGTGGATGATGACTAAACAGAAGACTGCTGTTTTATATTTTCATGCTCCATTAATAACAGCTCTATTTCATAGTTCATGAATAATCTGCAATGGGAAGGGGCCCTTTTGCTTACCTACTGTGTGGTAAAAGAAAAGCATGTTTGAAATACTTAAAAGAGCACCATTTATGCCGAGAAATCCAGAAGACATACCTGTGGCTTCTCTATTCCCGAAAGAATGTCTTGCACCCTCTTTACTTCCAGCTCATACTCTGCATGGCAAAAAGAGGAAGAAAAAGAGAAATCAGTTAACACCATTAGAAATCAGTAGGGTTGTCAACTTCCTTTCCCAAGGCCTTTAACAAGGGTTACCATTAAGTCAGTTGCCTGTTACCATGAACTTTTGGTACCACAAGCATGATGATAAAATCAGGAATGGGGATGTCTTGGGGGGTACAGATTTCACTGTGATTGTGCTAACTTGACCCTACTATTGGTTTACGTATTCACAGAGCTGACTAGATTAACACGGAATTCCACCTAATAATCAAGAGGCAACAGTTCATAGAGAACCCTAAGGAGGAGGCCAGGGAAACTGGTGCAGCTAGATGCTGAGAGCAATAAGGAGATGAGGCTGAAGATAGGGGCCCGCTCATGTAGCACTGTGAGTTCACAATTTCTAACTCAATTTTTATTCGAAGTTCGGTAAGAAACCACTGGCGTGTTTTAGGGGAGAGACTGACACAATATTATTTTGAGTTTGAAAATATCCACTTGTCTGCATGAATAATGGATATATAGAAGCTAAGAGTGGGAGCAGAAAGACCAGTCAGCATGCTGCTGCGCTGGTCCAGGTGAAGGGTGGAACTGGCCTGAGCTGGAGGTGGTAGTAAAGATGCTAAAAACAGGTATGGTTCTAGAGGAGTAGGTGCTAAAGGAAAGGGCATGATAGGCAAGGATAAGGGAGTGTGAAGAATCAAAGAGAATCCCTAGTTTGGGGCTGGATCAACTGAAAGGATAGTATTTTTAAATAAGATGGGGAGACGGGCAAGTTTTGGGGTGGAGCAAGAATCGTTTTTGAAATGAAAGGGGAGAATTGCTTGGAGAAGAGAGGATGGGGTGGGAAGGATATGTATAAATAGGATAAAGGGCAGAATTTAAACTTAAGAACCTGTTTTGCTAAAGGAAACATCTGACTTTCACAACTTGCTTGATAGAATCTAGTTTTGAATCTACAGATTAACTTAACCGTTAACTAGTTTATGAGCTATACAGCTAGAGATACATGATGACCAAGACATGTCCTTGACCCCAAGATATGTCAAGTCTAGTGAGGGGTGGGGTTAGGGGTGAGGAATGGAAGCAAATAGGTGACTACAGAGTGACAGATGCCAGGGTAAAGGCTCTCCAAGTGAGAGAAGTTCTAGAAGTTTCCTACAAACCAACATCCAGCTGAATACTATGGGCAAGCAGACATTTGGAGGGGTTGGGGGCGGGGATGGACTAGGGGTGACAACAGGTTAGTAAGCCCAGCTCTTCACAGAATGTGCATTCACAACGTTCAGGTCTAACTTCAAAGAATACCATCTCAGCCCCTATCCACTCGCCCCAGGGTTCCTCTAGTCACGCTCCTAGTCTACTTATTCTCCTGTCCAGCAGGCATCAAAAGCACACACTAATTCTCCTATTTAACTGTTCCCTCATTTATTACTTCTTTTCTGCTAAAATAAAAGCTTGAGGAAGGAAGTTAAACTATAGATCTGGAGCAGATACATTTTTTCTGTCAATAATTTGAAAAAGTCAAAGTGTTAGTTGCTCAGTCGTGTCCGACTTTTTGCGACCCCACGGACTGTAGCCTCCCAGGCTCCTCTGTCCATGGAATTCTCCAAGCAAGAATACTGGAGTAGGAAGCCATTCCCTTCTCCAGAGGATCTTTCCTGCCCCACGGATTGAACCTGTGTCTCTCGCGTCTCTTGCTTTGGCAGGCAGACTTTTTACCACTGTGCCACCTGCAAAAGCCCATACATTTCTGTTGATAATCAGAGAGTTAAATATTTGAAACCTTGTGGGTCACACAAAGACCTCTGGCACACATTCTTTTTTCCTAGCACTTAAAAATGCCAGCCCTAGTTTCACATGTGGGGGACACGAGAAGAGGCCCACAGTGTATACTTCAGCTCCAGGCCCCACTGTAGGACACGCTCACAATGCAGCCCAGAGTGCCTCGCATAGATCCTGCAGGGTCAGAGCCCAGTGCATACTTGTTGACTCAGTAAATAAACCAAGCCTACATAAAAAAATAACAAGAACTTCTAGTTGGCTCCACCTTAAAGGAATCAGTTCCTTTCCCCCCCCCCCTCCATTGCATTCTGCCTGGCAGAACATGTTTACCTTTATTTTGGTGAGAAAAATAAATGGGTTGGTGGCAATATAATATTTTTTAAAATTACAACTAAAAGAAAATTCACCTTCAAAAGACTGAATGTCCTAAGCTCATTTATAATCATGCATTCATGTTAAAATATAGACAATGGACTATACCCATAAGTCAAAACACATTCTCACATTTTCTGGGAATTCCTACCGAGTCAACTGTAAATACTGTGTATCTCAGAAGTTAATTGTCAGTAGAAAACACATGAGCACAGTTGCAATAAAGGAACTAGTTCAGTTGTTAAATACAAAACTTTCTGAATCACTAGTTATTACAGAGTTTGAAGGACCCTATGGTTTCAAACACTCAACAGAGATATAATTCAAACACTAGATACATTCAAAAAGCTAGCTGTTCTGACAGACATTTAAAATATCTCGAGACAAGAAGCCAAACCTTATTTTCGAGGTAATAAAGCAGGGGTCCCCAACCACCACCAACCTTCCCCCGCCCCATGACCTGTTAGCAACCAGGCTACACAGCAAGAGGTAAAGGTGGCCGGTGCGCAAGCGGAGCTTCATCTCAGATCTCCGTCACTCCCACTACTGCCTGAATCACCCCCACACCCCACCTGCGGAAAAATTATCTTCCATAAAAAACCGGCCCCTGGTGCCAAAAATGTTGGGGACCGCTTAACAAAGTTTTAGATGAGAAGAGACATGACCGCCTACCCAACAAAGAAAGGACTGAAGAGCTCTGCAAAGGAAGAATCCTCTGGCCTATAACTAGACATAGGGCATGAAAGAGGGTTTAAAAAAAAAAAATGAAGACCTCCTTCCCCCAGCCAGCTTTCAAACACACACAGGTGCAAGAAAAAGGAAAAATGGGAAAGGAGGTTGAGTTAGAAGGAGGTGAGGGCTGGGGAGAAAGATCTGCTTAAGACTGAAAAAAAAAAGAAAAAAGAAATGGGTTTCAGGTAAGAGCCAGACATACAAATGAAAGGCTGACTGAGAGAGAAACAACTAAACACCTTCCAGAGAGAGGTCAGGACTTCTCGTGTCTGCCTTATAATAAGGAAAGCTGGCATTTCCTGAGCGTGTAGACATGTGCTGGTCGGGCACCGTCGCCGTGCTGATCTTTACAAACTCCTTGGCAAGATGGACCTTCCACTCCGTTTTACAGCAGCAGACAGGACTGCAGTCTTTCCTGCACATCAGTTTTCACCTTCAGTTCGGAGCACAATACCTGCACCGTGTCTTTGTCAACTGAGAACTGAGGCTGAGCGACAAATGAGGAGGATTCATTTCCCCAGGAGCACAAGTGAAGTCACGTAACGTGTTCCAGCGCAAGCTGGAACCTCTGGCTGCATCACCAGGAATGAGGAATCCCGAGGGAGAGGGTGTGGAGAGGAGAGAGGAGGGGGCTGGGACTGCTGAGTGTTTGCACTGATGCGGATGGGAGAACGGAGCTGGCAGCAGAGACACCCCCTACAAGACCCACGAAAGGGTCTGCGTTTGGGGATTTCTTTCTTAAACTCTGAAAAAGCTGTCAAATGATTAGAGCAAAGGCCTTTGGGGGACAAGCCATGTAAGGAAAGGAAGAACAAGAAAAAGTAGGCCATGGATGGAGCCAAATAAACAAAGGATTCTGCTGTTACTGCTGCTAAGTCGCTTAAGTCTCACAGTCCAACCCTGTGACCCCATAGACGGCAGCCCATCAGGCTCCCCCGTCCCTGGGATTCTCCAGGCAAGAACACTGGAGTGGGTTGCCGTTTCCTTCTCCAGTTCATGAAAGTGAAAAGTGAAAGTGAAGTCGGTCAGCTATGTCCGACTCTTTGGGACCCCATGGACTGCAGCCCACCAGGCTCCTCTGTCCATGGGATTTTCTCGGCAAGAGTACTGGAGTGGGGTGCCATCGCCTTCTCAAAGATCAAAAAACAAAGGGGAGGGCGTGAGGAGGAGAGGTAGTGATAGGACGATCATTGCCCTATGATATCAGGAGAAATGCGGTATCAAAGCTAGACTGGACGCCTTCCTTCTTTCAAGATTCTGAATTGTGAATCAGGGAAAAAGAAGAAAATGTATTCACGCTACATTTATTTCATGCTTTTCCATTTGTGTTGCCACAGACTAAGAGAAAAAAGTAAATGTCAGGCACACAGTCTGCACAAACAAGAGTGAAAATAAAATTTGTTTAACTGAGCTAAAGTGACAGTTACTTAGCATATATAAAATAAACTCTAGTGTGAAAGCTAACTTTCTGGCATGAAAATCCCCAAATCCAGGATTCTACCAGCTAAATAACTCAGTTAACTCAGACCTCACCCTAAGCAAGATTTAACAGTGCCTGGGAGTAGTCTATGCATTATTACCCTTCCCATTGAACAGCCTAGGAGACCAGCTCTAGAGTCCGTTTCAGAGCTGGATCTTGCTTCTGCTTGCTTACACGATGTCTTTTTCTCTACCTCTGTCCCTCTCTCACATACACAGTGAGTGTGAGAGAAAGGAGATAAGTAATCCCCTCACAAAAATTAACAAAACAAGGAAGAACCGGTCTGCTGATTTTGCCATTAGGATACCTTTCATATAAGTTTAAAGAGGAAACCATGTCTTGTTTGTTTACATCCTCCTGGGACCCCCAAGAATTTGGTGTGTGTCAATGTGAGCAAGAGATTGTCCGGAAGAGGCAGAAGGGTAAGGCTCTGGGAAGAAAGGGGTTCTTTCTCCATTATCAGGGCTGCCTTCTGCCCTTTGGTTTTGCAACAGGTAAATTTGTCCAGAGGCAAATCTTATAAGCGAACTCTCTGTGTTTCTTTCTCCCCACACTGAAGCTGCCATAAGGCAAGAAATCAGATAAAACCACTTGCTGCAGTTTTGATTGTGGCCATGGCTGAAGTGGGCAGACACGATAACTCACCTTTCATATCATCCCCTTCTTAATATTTAAAAGCCTTTTCTCTGCAGTAAAGGCTGTGATCAGTAAAACATTGTGGGGCATTCTCAGATAGCTTGCCAAAGGAGCGGAGGGTTGGCAGGGTGAGGGGCAGCGCTCGGTGGGTGGTGGGTGTGGGTGTGAGTGTGTGTGTGTCAGTCACTTCAGTCGAGTCTGATTCTTTGCAGCTCCATGGACTGTAGCCTGTCAGGCTCCTCTATCTATGGAATTCTCCAGGCAAGAATACTGAAGTGGGTTGCCATGTCCTGCTCCAGGGGAGCTTCCCAACCTGGGGACTGAACCCAGGTCTCCTGCATTGCAGGTGGATTCTTTACCATTTGAGCCACCAGGGAAGCCTCAACAGAGAGGGTGGGGAGCATTTTATTTGGTAGATATGGACACTTCAGGGGTAGGGAATTTCTTAAAAAGGAATTAAGATGGAAGCCTCTAGTTTAAACATGTCCCAATGAGGTGAAAACTACCCTATTTGGAAAGGCCAAAAAAAGGGAAGGAGAACTTCGACTAAGCAACTTATACCCTTCTTCCCTCCTAAACGCACATCTCCACCCAAGAAAATAAAGCATTTTTAGCAAAGGGAAGCTTAAAATAAAAATACACTAGCAAAGCAAATACATTTTTCTGAAAAAGGACACAAACAAAACAAAAAACAACCCCCCACACAGAGGGAATATGTGTCATGTGAAATTTAAACTTTCCACAAATAATGGTTTTCATGTTTGTTCCAAAAAGAGCTGTAAGTTCAGACTGTTTGTATAACTGTAAGGCCTAAATTAATTAAAATATCCCACTTTATAAACACAATGTTTTTCTTTGGCTTGTTTCACATTTTTTCCCCTTCTTAGAAAAGGAATAGAGCTAGACACTTAGCTGCTAGCTATAGAATGTATTTATGGTTGTAACAGCAGCCCCTTCATTCCAAAGAAATGACATCAGCATTATTTCTCTGTAACCCTTCTGTCTAGTTCTCATCCACAGGGCTCATTTACAGATATGCCCAGCATAACATAATACGGTCTCTCAGATTTGCCAAGGAGCTGACTTAGCTACTCTCTTTACAATTATATATAATAAACTAAGGGCATGGAAAATATGCAACTTCTGGTCATGCCCATTTTTAGATAAGAGGCTTAAAATCAAAAGCAAATATTCAATATAATAACTAAATGAACAGAAATAAACAGTACTTCTGGATGAAAATGAGAAAAAAATGACTTAATAACAGGGACACACTAGCTATCTAGTCAATGCCTACTAACGCTGATGAGAATAAATGAAGGTGAAGGAATGACAGTTTACAGTTTACAAAAGCTTATTGAATTGCTTTACTAATCAGAACAATGAACCTGCATCTTCATGTTTTAAAATATTACTTATCCTGTATGGAAAAAGGAGGAATCAATAACTGCATACAAGTGAAAGTGAAATCACTCAGTCATGTCCGACTCTTTGCGACCCCGTGGACTGTAGCCTATGAGACGCCTCCATCCATGGAATTTTTCAGGCAAGAGAACTGGAGTGGGTTGCCATTTCCTTCTCCAGGGGATCTTCCCGACCCAGGGATCGAACCCATGTCTCCTGCATTACAAACAGACACTTTTATCACCTGAGCCACCAGGGAAGCTAACTGCATACAAAAGTAAGGTTAAATACCTAAGAATCTCCATTTAGTAATTATGATCCACAGTGGTGTTAAATACAAATGTTAAAAATGTGCAGAATTACAAGGAATAAATTCATGTAACATAAAGACAATGCAGTGAATCCCTAAAGACAAATGTGCCAGAAATATCTTCAGCTATCAGTCACCCTGATGCTACAAATGCAAAGACAAACAGCCTTCCAGCCAAGCTGGTTAAGTGGTTACTTCATGTGAAATCCTGAAAGACAGACAAGGGAACATCAGACTCTCAATAGTGGACAAGAAAGCAGCAGATAGGTGAACATATGTTGTGGGAAGTTGTCTTTTAGTCTAGGAAAACATTTTCAAGAGCAACTTGGGTTCCAGATAGAGCCTGGAACCTTAGAGAAAGCTGAAGATGACAGACGAATTCCTTCTGCAGCTGGTGTGGCCAGCTGGACGGGAGGGAAAACTGGAGAAGGTAAATGGGGCTAGGGAGGCTAATTTCCTCTGAGCTTTTGCTGCTCAGGAGAAACAAATTCAGGAGAAAGAGTGATTTTCTATCCTAGCCCAAGATTTGAGCAAAGCCCTCCTTGGAATATTCACATCAGTCTATCTGTAGGCAAAATGGGTCTCTTTGGGCAAAAGCTGTACTACAATTCAGTTACTCAGGCACGGAAGTGTGAGATCTGGGGCTTTAATGAAAGGGGAAAGCCCCAGATACGTTCCTCTCGCTGAACCCCAGGTCAGCTCAAGTTTCTCTCTCAAACACCTTCTGTGATGCCAACTAAAATGGATGGATGAAACTCGATGGATTCTACCTAAAATACCAGGAGATTCTATGTTCCCTTCTGTCAAATTCTCTAAGTTCTCACTATTCACTTCACAAGGCAAAAATCTTATCAATGCATGGAACTGCAGAGATGCGGCTAGCGTTTTCAAGAACAGCAAATTACATACGGATGAAAACCCCACAAAAGCGGATCAAGTATGAGGTAGATCTGCTTGCCTGGCAAGCCTGGCTGTAGCACCAGTCCTTTTCTCTCCTTCCCTCTGTGTGCTTGAACCACGTCACTGGCTAACTGAGCCCTAACCTGTACTAGATACAGCTCTTTTATTTTGGAGGAAGGCTCAACGCCATGATTACCCAGAAAGATATGGTGGCCTCCCTGGGTGTGGAACAGGAAAGCAATCGCTTAAACATGGGATAGAACAACTTACGAAGTTAATTGAAGCTTACACCCGACTTTCTGCACTGATATCTATAAACGTTTCCACAAAATGTTTTTTTGTTAAAAGATTCGGCATGGCAAACTGAAAACCTTTTAAGTAGTGTATTCAATAATACTGCAAGACTGACAACTGATTTTGCAAGACAGAATCCAGAGAGCCCAATTTTGTGACACATTAAATCTGAAAGAGAATTTTAATATTTATACTACCTATCAAGCAAATTTTGAACAGTTTTTACAAACACATTTTAAAATTTGATGTCTCTCATGACAAAATTATATGCATTTGGGGATGACAGATACTCAGTCTATAACCAAAGGACCCAGTGAAGCTCATCAGCTGATATGACAACCATGTCAAGTGCTACCCAGATCCAGTGTTAACCTTTTGCGCTAGGGCTCTAAATAACTTACCGGAGTTCTGGCATATGGAAATAGCTTTATTATCCAATGGTACAACCTACCTCACTGAGGAAATCAACAAATGCATATAGTCACCAGGCAGGTAATATCAAGGAGTTAGTGGACATGTATCAGGCAACAGGGAAGGGTAAAGACTATGAAAAACTGAAAAATGCTTCACCCTTTCTAAAGGAGGCAGCTGTTATGTATCCAATTATCACCAAGCAGGATCTAAGGAATCTCAGGTGACAGACTGCCATTTTTCCAGAAAATCTGGAAATGGAACATTTTCTGTGAAATTGCCTGATCTGCACAAATATATATTTTGAAACATTNAGTTAGTGGACATGTATCAGGCAACAGGGAAGGGTAAAGACTATGAAAAACTGAAAAATGCTTCACCCTTTCTAAAGGAGGCAGCTGTTATGTATCCAATTATCACCAAGCAGGATCTAAGGAATCTCAGGTGACAGACTGCCATTTTTCCAGAAAATCTGGAAATGGAACATTTTCTGTGAAATTGCCTGATCTGCACAAATATATATTTTGAAACATTTCCAATCTATAGAAAAGTAAAGGAACAGTACAATGAGCCACCACATGCCCTTCACCTGCACTGACCAATCATTAACATTTTGCTATACCTGTATGTTCATGTTTTGTCTCTATACATACACACACACTTAAAAAACTAAAAATTAGGTTTTTTTTTTCTAGAACTACTTGAAGTTATTGATTTTATGACATTTTACCCCCAAAACTTCAGCAGGTATTTCCTAAAAACAAGGACCTTCTTATATATAACCGCAATAACATCACAACCAAGAGATTTAACACTCAGAGAATAAAATCTAATCTGTATTCCGTACTCAAACTTCCCCAGTCATTCCAGTAGGTCTGTAACGTCCTCCTCATACGAGGATCCAATCAAGAACATGTGCTGCATTAGTCTCCTTTCATCTAGAACAAAAGTCTCCTATAATTTTTGTCTTGTTAAAGTTAATATTTTGGAATTGTTCAGACCAGTTTTCTTATAGCATATAAAGCTGTGTGGATTGTGTAACTATTCCCTCATAGATTCATGCTAAAAATGTTTGTCAAGAGCTCTATATGAATGTNCTTTCATCTAGAACAAAAGTCTCCTATAATTTTTGTCTTGTTAAAGTTAATATTTTGGAATTGTTCAGACCAGTTTTCTTATAGCATATAAAGCTGTGTGGATTGTGTAACTATTCCCTCATAGATTCATGCTAAAAATGTTTGTCAAGAGCTCTATATGAATGTACCTCCTATCCCATCACATAAGGAAGCACGCAATGTCAGTGTGACCCTTTTGGTGATGTTCAGCACTTAGGGCACTTAGCTCCAGTATTATGTGACATACTTCCCTGTTGTCAAAGGCACCCTCTTCCCCTTTTACCTGATGGTTAGAGCAAATATTAATAATCGCTGTCGGAAGATATTACTATATCGACAGTTGTAAGATGGTGACATTCCTAATTCTATCACTTCTTCTATATTAATTAGTTTCCTCTTCCGTATCTTTATGCATCTATGAAGTCATGGATTATTATTTTTTTAAATTACTTTTCCACTCAAGAAAACTTGTCATACTCTTTGCCATCATTCTTTTGGATGCTAAAACTGTCTCAAATACAGCCAGTAGGAGATCTTTAAGCTGTTTTCTGTGACCCTTTGTTCATTTCCTTGAGACTTCTGTTTTGAATACCTGTTAAATATTCTGGATTAAGATCACTTGGCTAACTGTGAGAAAATGTGCAGACTGCAAGTGAGAGATTGTATTAAAAAGTAGAATTCATCCCCAAATTCTGGATTTGTCAAAAGCCACTATTACTCAAGAACTGTCTTACTTAAATGTGAATAGGAAGAGCAAAAAATCATTTAAGTATTTCTTTTTTCTGTATCTTTTAGAAATTGAAGTTAAAACAAACCAATAACACAAGAACCACCCTAAATGACATTTTAAAATACAGTGAACTTGAAGTCTAGAAACTTAAACATGAATCATGGTAAATTTTGAGTGGAAAAACACGGAAGACATTTGGGTCTTCTTGGATTACATAATTTCTGCTCTCAGTTTCATTTGATACTGTTTTATTTCTCTTCCTTCATAATCAACATTTCCTTTAAAAAAAACAGATACTCAAAAGAGACAGCAATATCTGCCCCAATCCAGAAAAGAAAACAGACTGCATTCTAAATGCATCAAACTGAGAAATAAACTAAAATGAAAAGTTAGATTAGGCCAGTAGGCAGGAAACATCTCCAGTGAGAATACTATCTATGAGATTTTTTCTCCAGAATTGGAACCATTGTGACAACTAGAAGTGCTCTATTCTTAAAGGTTTTCCTTTTACCCTTCAAAACACATATAACAGAGCAGACAAATCTAAGGTCAATGTGAAAGAAGTCTTAAGTTGTTTACAAGCAAACTGCTCTATACCGAATACGGCACTGATTTTGCTCTCATTCTAAATCCTTTATAAAATTGAATTACTTGGAATTTTAAATTTTCAGTTCCCTGTCTAAAATAAAGGACTCTCTTGAGACATACAGTTGGCATCTCTCTTGTCCAAATGGGATGCCCTGTTGTTCAAAACAGGAAAGTTGTAGGTCTATTAATAATNACCGAATACGGCACTGATTTTGCTCTCATTCTAAATCCTTTATAAAATTGAATTACTTGGAATTTTAAATTTTCAGTTCCCTGTCTAAAATAAAGGACTCTCTTGAGACATACAGTTGGCATCTCTCTTGTCCAAATGGGATGCCCTGTTGTTCAAAACAGGAAAGTTGTAGGTCTATTAATAATGTCTTTTGAATGCATGTATATTTAAAAATTCAGTTAAAAGGTCTGAGCATTACATTTCTACCCCAAACCAGCTCAATAAATGGCACACTTTACCAGCCAGCCACATTTTCAAGTCTGCAGGTGATAAATTGTGCTCACCTGGGCAATAGCTGAGGTATCTAACTCCTGGTCTACAGTGAACTCCTCAGGCCCTGGGGAAAACCCATGAGCAAAAGTAGCCATTTGGGTCATGAATCAAAGGGCCAAAGAAAAACTACTCAAGATGAAAATATACAAGATAGCAGAGAAGAAAAAAAACAAAAGAGATGACCCAAAAAAGAGAGTTAGGAGAAGGCAGTGGCACCCTACTCCAGTACTCTTGCCTGGAAAATCCCATGGATGGAGGAGCCTGGTGGGCTGCAGTCCATGGGGTCGCTAAGAGTCAGACACGACTGAGCGACTTCACTTTCACTTTTCACTTTCCTGCATTGGAGAAGGAAATGGCAACTGACTCCAGTGTTCTTGCCTGGAGAATCCCAGGAACGGGGGAGCCTGGTGGGCTGCCATCTATGGCGTCACACAGAGTCAGACACGACTGAAGCGACTTAGCAGCAGCAGCGAATAAAGAATGAGTGAGAGATAAAAAAAGATTTCAAATACAGTTCTCAGAAATTATACTGACAATTTTTTATCTAAGTAATTACTCTAAATAAGTTCTAGAAATTATAGTGATAAAATTTCCATTACAAGACACCAAAATGTAAAAGGTTAATTTTTGACAAAGCTTGAAGTTACCCAAGGGTACAGGACAGTACAGAATATGCACGTGAGTCTATCCCTCCCTTCCTGGTCCAGTTCCCTTTTCTCATCCTTCATGCCTCTGCTGAGAAATCCATTCTTCCAGGCAGGACTGCCTTTATCACCCTCCTGCAACGGTTCTCTTGGTAGGTCTCCCCTAACATCCCATCCTCCTCTCGATATTTACGTATGTATTCTACTGCATGTTCTTGTTCACAGTACAGCTGGCCCTTGAACTACATAGGGATTAGCAGGGCCAACCTCTCCTTTAGTTGAAACTCCATGTATAGAGTCAGCCCTCCATAAATGCAGTCCCTCCACATATGCATATTCAACCAACCACAGATCGTGTAGTACTATAGTATTTACTATTGAAAAAAAAAAATCCAGACCTGCAAAGTTCAAACCCATCTTGTTTAATGGTCAGCTGTGCAGCCTCCACTTCTCCAAAAACAGTAAAGGCTGGCTTCCCTAGTGGCTCTGATGGTAAAGCGTCTGCCTACAATGTGGGAGACTCAGGTTTCATTTCCTGGTTTGGGAAGATCCCCTGGAGAAGGAAATGGCAACCCACTCCAATACCCTTGCCTGGAAAATCCCATGGAAGGAGGAACGTGGTAGGCTATAGTCCACGGGGTCACAGAGTCAGACACGACTGAGTGCCTTCACTTTGACTTTCTTGAGTACAGGAATCATGTGTCACTGATGTCATGCTACGTGTCACTGATCACCCAGTACCTAGTACCTGCATAGGAATATGTAGAGAACGCGTGACTGAATAAATGGTCAGAGACCAGTTAGGAACAAATGCACATACTCTGCTTTTATTCTCTGAATATTTAGAAACAAGCACATGAAAGATGTCGTGGCAGAGATACTTATAAGGGATGACACTTTGATAGATCACAATATTACATCAAATAACACATTATGATAAACCTGTGTCAAAAATCTGTACATTTCTATTTCTGCATTGGAAACCAGTATGCACACGCGAAATTAACTCAGTAAGAATCCTACAAGTGATGTGGATCAGAAATATTTCTATAGCCAAAGCTAACAGTCTTCCTGGCAGAAAAAATAAAAATGAAAAAGAACTCAATAAAGTCATCAAGCTTGCTGTGATGATAAAACATGCAACTGGGCACATTACTAATTAAGCAACTGAGAATCCTTAGATTTCATTCTGGATAGTATCCTGGAGAAGAATGGAGCATTTTATCTACTAGTGGTAACCTTTCAATCTGCTACATACTAATCTCATTTCAGAAAATTAAATCAGAATGCACAAAGTTGTTTTTAGAGGCTAAAATGCCTTGGTTTTGTTTAGCCAAGTTAGTTGTTTTCCAGTTTTCCTGTTACACAATAGCTTTTGGAGATACAAATCATGCATCTCTAAAGGACCATTTAAGATGACTCTATTATGCCTATTTAGCAGTTAATTATTCAATCAAATAGGAAAATCTGAACTACAAAAGCATTCGCAAGTCTTTCTCTTTTGCAATATTAATGCATGCTTCCACTGGCCCTGACTACCCATTCTCCTTTCTGCCTTATAGTCTGTGACTGTCAGGTTGCCTTTCTTTCCATAATTAACAGTCCTCCAACTGCAATCCCAGTGAATGAAAAACTTGGCACTTTCCATGAAGGGATCTCCTTCTTTGTATTCCCC
Source organism: Neotragus moschatus (assembly GCA_006410615.1). NCBI lineage: Eukaryota > Metazoa > Chordata > Mammalia > Artiodactyla > Bovidae > Neotragus > Neotragus moschatus. The sequence continues at coordinate 397,530 of SJYA01000102.1, forward strand.
TCTATCCCAGGGCCACAAAGTTGCATTTGGAGTTTACTGCACAGCCAGTATTTATGGCTTACCAGCTATGATAAGCAATCTAGCAGTTACACACGTTGAGTAAAACACCACCATTGGCACAAAACTTCCAAGTGGGAGAGTATTTACCCTTCAACAAAAGACTAATTTAGAATTCTTTGATCCTGGCAATAAGCTAGTCACCTACTCCTGTGAAACTTCCCTAATAACCTCCCAAACAACCCTCTACAACTAACAGTCAAACAAAGAGATTCCCTAAGAGATAGGAACCAGTATAGTGGGTACACAACAGTTATACCTTATTCCTCCAGAGTAAAAGATGTTATCTTTTGACTTACAAATTCACCATATGGAATGAAAACACAGTTGTACATTTAATTTTAGGCTTTAAAGAAGGAAAATATGGTGCTTTTTTATTCCTACCAATGTGCCCACCAGAATAAAACTTTATTATAATAATTTGAATACATAGTGCAATGTGAAGACTTACAAACTATAGTTTATCACTTATTAGATAGCCCTTTGTAGTGTATTGTCATGGGGTGAATTGTATTGCACTCAAAATCCATACACTTAAGTCCTAACCCCAAATGTCTCACAATATGGCTGTATTTGAAGATAGTGTCTTTTACACAGGTAATTAAGTTAAAAGAAGGTCATTATGGTGGGCCCTATGTGACTAATGTCTTTATAAAAGGAGGAAATTTAGATATAGACACATACAGAGGGAAGATGATGTGAAGATAAAGGGCAAAACCAGCCATCTATAAGCCAAGGAGAGAAACCTAAAACAGATATCCTTCCCTTGTGGTCCTCAAAAGGAGTCAACCTTGCAGACATTCTGATCTCAGATTTCTAGCCCCAGGAACTATAAGAAAATTAGGCCACACACTTTGTGGTACTTTGTTATGGCAATCCTAGTAATCTATACATGTATCATATATATATTTGTATTATTATATCCATCTACTAGCTACAAGCTAAGAATTTTCAGAATTTGCTTAGGATCACACTGAAGTAAGGATCACACTAAGGCAAACCTAAAAAGACCCAGTATTAACCCCAGGCTTTCTAATTCTCAGTCTCTTTTTCTTCTTAGGGGACCTCCAGACTTCCTTTTGCCCTGCCATCTCCACTGCCTACGGGAATAAGAAAAGGGTAGGGAGAACAATTTTACTTATGATACATAAGCAAATCTATTAGCCTGAATGGATTGCTAAACTACTTGGTTCAATACAAAATACAGTGGAAGTTAAAATGTGTTTATACTACTGCTTCCATAAGAGGTCATATTCAATCACAGAAGCCAATTTAGAAGTCCAAAAAGAAGTGACTGAAAATCATTTGAAAAGCTAATCCCCAAAACCCCACTTCCTATGATGATTCTACTGACTATTCTATGCCAGTGCATCAGTAACTCAATATGCTCTCCCCTTTCTCCCCATGTATAGAAATATATCATTCATGATGTTTTGAGGCTAGAGTACTATTATGCAGTAATTGTTTCCAAAACACATGTTAAAATATTTTTGCAGCTGACTGTGGCTTTAGAGAAGAAGCACATACTGGCTCCAAAAGAATAGAGACTATGCTGGACCATAAACTACAGCTGTTTGCTGTGCAGTGCGCCACCTGAAATATCTGCGTGTTGTTTTCTCCCTAACCAGCTAGTACAGAGTGTATTCAAACTGCTCAACTTATTTATGGCTCCAGCTGTTTTTCTGTATTTTCAGACATTCCACAAGGACTGAGGTATGGCAGCCATTATGCTGAAGTCTCTCAGTATGGATAAAGAACTGCAAAGCGTACAGGGGGTGCTAATTTCTGTTCTTAGATAAAGTAACCACCATTAGAGTATAGAGTAATATCTTTATCTTAGTAGAATAAAGATCCTAGTTTGACCTTCTTAACAGTCACTGAGCAAAAGTCTCACAAATACTCTCCTTTGTGTAGGAGACACCAACATGCCAGAAAGTACAGGGAAGTGCATTTCTGGGGAGCTAACAGTTGCTTTGTGCACATATAAGACCCTCAAATAATGAGCCGGAACAAAGAAGCTAGAGGACATGGGGCAGTAGAGCAGTGGCCTGTGATTAGGTGGTACAGGAGTTGAAGGCAGCTGATGAAGGTGACTTCTTCGATTGCATAACACAGAAATTTCTAACAAATGGACACATAAAAGAGCTGTTGAAACTGATTCACAAGTTTCCTTAAGCACCAAGCAGTTGGACTGTTTAGCTGTAATTACTGTGATCTTCATGTCTACATTTTGAATGAAATTTACAAGTCTTACTCCTCCTTCCTACCTACTGAGCTTCTCACAGTACCTTATTTAACAGTGGTTACTGAAATGCAATTGAGTAAGAAACTGAACAACCAGAATTATAAACAATTCCATCAAGTGAGTGACCTAAGAAGGCTCATCATTCACAATTAAGGTATCACACTGACCAGTGCTATATTCCAGGAGGATAAAGTGAAATGAACTAGAGAAAACGCAAACGGGTTTTGTGCAGATTTAGGTTTAAAGCTACCTAAGATTGTGAAATTATAAGCATTCCATCTGCTCACCAGCTGTGGTCTCTAATCCTCTTTAATAACTTCAGCTTGCACGACTCCATGAGAATCCAGGCATCTTCCAAATTTCACTTTACATTAGTTGCCAGGATTGATTTTTAGACACCAGTCTCCAGTGAAAGCAGCATAAAGTTGATTTCACTGGCAGGTGTTAATTTTCAGAGGAGTGAAAGCAAGTGGGTAGTGAGACTGAGAATGGAAAGAAAGAAATTAGGGAGGTTCCAAGATCATCACATTGAATTTTTAGGGTTGTATGCTCTTTTGCAATGCCCAAAGGCTCAAATGAAGAATATTCACCTGAAAAGTGAATTAAATTAAAAGTCCTTAAAGCCTGTAAAAGGCCACATCTAAAATAAAGATTATATCCAGCTGTGCCTAGAATGACGCTCTGTCTTCTGGAGCAGTCCTTTCCCCAGTGCAATCCATAACCTCTGCCTTTCACCAATCAGAGACAGGGTTTACAGCACTGTGAAATGTTCCCCGTTGTGACAAAGCTAGCTACTTTTTCCTTAGGGTAACTTTTTGCTTTACTGAAGTACAGCTGATTTACAATAGTATATTAATTTTGGGTGCATAGCATAGTGAGTCAGTATTTTTACAGATTACACTCCATTAAAAGTTTTTACAAGATAATGCCTGTAATTCTCTGTGCTATACATTATATCCTTCTTGCTTGTCTATTTTATACACAGAAGTCTTTATCTCTTAATCCTATACCCCTAATTTGTCCCTCCCCACTTTCTCTCCTCACTGGTAACCATTAGTTTCTTTTTTTTTCCTTAAGGAAAGGAAACCTAGCTTTTTTCTAGCTAGGTTCCATAAAGGTGGTCACCATAGCTTAATTCAAGAACAGTAAAAGTATGTTATTAAAGAAAATACCCATAGGTAACTAAAGTTGCAAGCAGGGCTCATGGTAATATGCTTTACTACTTTTACATTCAAGTATCTTTCCAACCCCTCACCCTCACAGAGTTATTGCAGAGAAAGTAACAGAAGAAAGGATTCCTTTTCTCACTCAAGGCTGGCAACAACCTAAGTTCCAGGCAAACTCTGGTTTATAACACCTCCTATACCTCTAGTTCAGACTGCTGGAATTAGAGGTCTATGCTTAAGCCCAGTAGTGATCTGTACCTCACTGACAATGTCATGAACACTAGGATTTGCTTCCTATTCAATGTGTTCTACCATAACAAGCTTATCTTCCAAGCTATGAATCATAGAGGCTTCCTTTCCTAGCATGCTATCTTTAGGGGGCTCTCTGAACCAAGATGGTTCCAACCTTGTTGGAATCCAACCTTGCTCCAAAATGTCAATGTATTACCTTCTAGAGCATGTTTTCATATGTGGATGGGATTTCCACTAATAATTATCAAAAAAAAAAAAAAAAAAAGAATCTGTTGTTTTTTCTCTATTAACACTTAGAAGGTGATGGATCCCCATTTTTATTTCTGGCACCAACCTGAAGTTTACTTAGGAATTCCCTCCTAAGAGCATGCTGACCTGTTGAGTTGGCCCTAGATGGAAGAGCCAATTGGGAGCAAATAGGCAGACAGTCTCCAGTCCTAGTACAAAGTGGTCAAAAAGTCAGGTTTCATGTTTCCCAACAATCAGAAAAGAAAATTTTCATCTAATCTTTCAACAAAATAAGAGCAAACAAAACTATCCTGAGTGCCAAAGGTGATGAGTAACACAAAAGCTATCATACTCATTTTTTAAACATTCTAATACAGAAGTGCTAAGAAAATGAGAACTACTAAGAGCTACTGTCCGCAAAACATCTCCAAGCTATGGGAGAAACCAATAGTCTAAAATTAAAGATTGAATAGGTTCCACATTAAAATCTGCTCTAATATTGCAAAATGTCTTTACTGCATGCAATCAAGAGTATCTGAATGAAGTTTTAATTCTTATGAATTACACAAAACTCAGTGTAAATGAGGGCTTCCCTGATAACTCAGTTGGTAAAGAATCCACCTACAATGCAGGAGACCCCAGTTCAATTCCTGGATCAGGAAGATACGCTGGAGAAGGGATAGGCTACCCACTCCAGTATTCCTGGGCTTCCTTTGTGGCTCAGCTGGTAAAGAATCCACCTGCAATATGGGAGACCTGTGTTCAGTCCCTGGGTTGGGAAGATCCCCTAGAGAAGGAAAAAGCTACCCACTCCAGTATTCTGGCCTGGAGAATTCCGTGGACTATATAGTCTATAGGGTCACAAGGAGTTGGACATGACTTTAAGTGATTTTCACTTTCAGTGTAAACTGGATAGAAGAAAACACAAAGTCCAGATTCTGCCTAAGGGTAAAAAAGCTAATGGTAACAGAAATAATTCTGAACTGCCAAAAATGACTGCCACTACCAAAGGTGGTGAACTCTTCCTGAACAAAAATGGTGAAAGCAGTGATGGACATTTGTTACATTTATTTGGGGGAAGGAAATAAAACACTTCATCTATAGGGAAGTCTTTCATCTTTGAGGATGAAATGGGCTCTGCATAAAATTCTAACCTGGTAGTTTAGTTAGTTCCTCAAAAAAAAATCTTTTGTACTTCGTGCTGTGCAATTCTGGCACACAAACATGCATTATAACTATCTGGTTAACTCTTTCCAGCTGCAATGGAATTCTGTATTTTAAACTAAGCCTTATAAAATGAAAATTTTTAAATAATAAATTCAGCAATTCATATTATCTACAAAAATGTTTGGAAGTTCCTTTGAATGAGCTTTGCACTTGAACCTCTGACAAGTCCAATCTGTTTCAAATACATTCAAGGGGTGAACTCTGATGGGAGAAAACAGACAGCATACACACCCCCAAACACAGGATGAGGTCTGCTAGTGCCACAAAGAACACGTTCTAAAGGGTGATAACAATAATTTGAGAAGGCTTCTCTGACTGAAGCATTTAGGCTACTGCAGGAAGGACGGGGAGGACCCAATCATACAAAGAGCAAGAGAACTTTGGAGACAGCGGTAACAGAACAGAGCGAAGGTGGGAAGGGTCTGGCATCTTTGAAGACTGGAAAGGAAGCACAGAGAGCTGCAACAAGGCTGGGAGGAGCTGCGGCCGCGGGTGGCTGCAATACACATTGTCACTGGGGTAAAGAGACTGCACTGCATGCTTGTTCGAAGACTGTAAAGTTGGAAAGGAAAACATAGAGCATTTTAATGAGATCCCCTCGTTGCTGGGTGGAGAATGAACCATGAGGGAACAAAAGTTAAAGCAGACAGACTAGCTCAGGGAATAAAATCTCTGTCAAAGTATACATGCCTGCACACAGATTAAAAACTACACACTGATTTCTCATATGGAAATATGAGAGATTTCCATATCACGGCATATATACCTGCTATCTTCTTTCATTTACCATCCTGGCTGATACTATATAACCCAGCTGAGTTCTCATGTTTGGCTAAAACTTTTTCCCTCTACTTTTTCTTTCATCTTCACTTACACATCCTTTGATAGTCTCTCAATTTTGCCATGAACCTAGAACTGCTCTTAAAAAAAAACTTACCTAAAAAAACAAAGCATTACTATAATACTGCAAATTTAGAGAAGAGTCATCATACTTAGTGAAATATATTTTGGATATACAGAAACTTACTGTTTCATAATAATCAATGTAATTTTATATTAACAGATCTAGGTCTTAGTATATGATATTAATATCCAAGAAGAGTTCCAATTCAAGTGACCAAGAACATGTATTCAATGAAATGTCTAATGGAAAAGCATAGGTTTGAGCCATACTTGCTCTACAATCTGAAGAATCCAGAACATGAGGTTGTGGATCCTGATATCTATGTTTCCATGTAGTTTGAAGTTATCCCTCCTTTTGAACACTGCTGATCAGCATAATGTTGTAATGCAGACCGTAACACCATTCTAGACAGCAAGTAATACCAAAAGCAATAAGTCATATTCTCATTTAAGATTTCAACATATTTCCATGAATGTTGTGACTCACCAAAAAAAAAAAAAGCCAAATTCTACACTAAATGGAAAATTTATTTCAGTCTCCAGAGCTATTCTCAAATAGTAAAACAATTTACCAGACATACTTAAATAGTTCTTACTGAAGTCCTTTATTTTTCTCATTTAAATTGGTTCCAAAAGGAACTGGCAAAGGCAAAGCATATGCAGTAAGTGATTGATACCATTATGGAAAAAACACGTAAGTTGCTAAAACTGAAGGCTCAGATTATGGGTACAGTTAAGTGGCTTAAATTAGACTGTGTGTGTGTTAGTTGCTCAGTTGTGTCCAACTCTTTGCAACCCCATGGGCTGTAGCCCGCCAGGCTCCTCTGTACATGGAATTCTCCTGGCAAGAATACTGAAGTGGGTTGCCACTTCCTTCCCTAGGGCATCTTTCTGACCCAGGGATTGAACCCAGGTCTCCTGCATTGCAGGCAGATCCTTTACCACCAGGAAAGCACTAAATTGGACAGATTTAATGTTTAAAATCTATTGAAAATAAGACTGGGAAAGCTATTCAAGGAAGGCAACATGATGTGATCCCCTCAGTTTGTTTCTCCTCCTATTAAGGGTCTCAGCAATGTCACTAGAGTTGTGAATACAACCAAACAAGAACATCTAGTGGCTTGACACAGGGAAGACTGTGAGCCACGTGACTAGTAGTTTATGCCTCATACCACAACATCTGTACCTACTGAATTCTGTCATTTACCCTCTTGGCCGACACTGTATGATCCAGCTGAGTTCCCGTGTTTGGCTAAAACTCCCCTCCCCCCACTTTTTCTTTCATCTTCACTTATACAACCTCTGCTCTGTACCTCCACTTCGTTAGTCTCATCAATGAAATATGAACAGATACGGAGCTCTGACTAATTTGTTCATCCAAGCAATGATTTGCTGATGTGGCAGCTCAGTTGGTAAAGAATATGCCTGAAATACAGGCGACCCAGGTTCAATCCCTGGGTAGGCAACATTCCTTGAAGAAGGAACTGGCAACCCACCCCAGTATTCTTGCCTGGAAAGTCCCATGGACAGAGGAGCCTGGGGTCACAAACAGTCGGAAACAACTGAGCATCTGAGCATATATAAACTTTGATAAATATACATTTCATATCAAGTTTCACACAATCACAGAATTCTATTAGAGGAAAAATCTTAATTGATTTCAAATACTATCATGTGTATACTTAAAATCTTCTGTCTATTTTCTAGGTATAACACGTAAGGAAATCTGCAAGACATAAGTTTCACTACACGGGCAATAATTATTAAAAAATATAGCAAGGTAGATAACAGGGTTTGTCACTCATATGAGACATTGGGGTCCATATAACTCTTCTACAAAACTAATCTAAATATTAGACTCCACCTAGATAAAAAGCATCAAGGAAAGGACATATGTAATCAATCTACACCATTAGTCATCCAGTCAATATTGTAACAAGCATCAGCTTTTATGGAATTTTCTTGGGAGAGTTTTGTAATGATTCATCATTAATCACTATAGAATCATTAGATTCATTAGAAGTAATTATTCTTACCGTCTTGTCAGTCTTATCTCACGCTAGGTGAAAACTACCTCAGGTTCTGTTTTGAAGAAAACATATGTTCCAAACTGTACAGATTCCTTTCCCTTCTTTTTGGAAAATGCCATTAACTCTAAAAGAAATTATACAGATCCTGATATTTAACTATGGTTTTTCCAGTGGTCATGTATGGATGTGACAGTTGGACTGTGAAGAAGGCTGAGTGCCAAAGAATTGATGCTTTTGAACTGTGGTGTTGGAGAAGACTCTTGAGAGTCCCTTGGACTGCAAAGAGATCCAACCAGTCCATCCTAAAGGAGATCAGTCCTGGGTGTTCACTGGAAGGACTGATGCTGAAGCTGAAACTCCAATACTTTGGCTACCTGATGCAAAGAGCTGACTCATTTGAAAAGACACTGATGCTGGGAAAGACTGAGAGCAGGAGGAGAAGGGGACAACAGAGGATGAGATGGTTGAATGGCATCACCAACTCAATGGACATGAGTTTGGGTGAACTCCAGGAGTTGCTGATGGACAGGGAAGCCTGGCGTGCTGCGGTTCATGGGGTAGCAAAGAGTCGGACATGACTGAGTGACTGAATAGAACTGATTAACTTTCATTAAATAGGTTTTGAAAATACATATTCACCACTTACATACATATATACATACACATCCATGTGACAACTCACTTCAATTTCCAGAGTTCAAGTGAGCAATTGCAGCATTCAGCTTTGTGACTTGCCTCAGCTAGCTTAATTACCTGTGCAGAGACTTCCCTGGTGCAGACCACTGCCATAACGAGAAGACGCAGCTCTGCTAAGTGATTCCTGGTCTGTGTTATCCAAGACAGATACTCGGTGCTGCTATTAGACATTTATACTAACTGTAACACACCAGAAAAGTCATGGTGGGTGCTGAGGAAGGTGAGGCAACACTTCGATCAGACCTAAAAGTGTTTAGGTAATAAGCTGGTTCCATCCTAGTCACTAGAATGGGGACACTGGAAATAGTCTGTGATAGGCGGGAAAATGGCTCCCAAAGGATATCGATTTCCCAGTCTCTGGAACCTGTGAATGTTAGCTCTCCTAGCAAAGACTATGGAAATGTGATTAGGCTAAGGATTCTGAGATGGAAAGATCACCCTGAATTGCCTGAGTGAGGCCCACATGAAATCACATGAATTCTTACAAGAAGGAAGCAGAATAAGATGTGTCATGCACAGAGAACAGAACCATGTGAAGCTGGAGCAGAGAGAGACTTGCAGACTGCACTTTAGACTGCACTTGAAGATCAGTGCAGCCACAAGCAAAGGAATGCTGTCATCCATGGGCTGAAGGAGGACAGAAACAGGTGCTTCTCTGCAGCCTCTGGGGGGAGCATCACCCTGCCAAATCCTTGAATTCAACCCAGTGGCATTTGATTTCAGCTTCTTCAGCATTACTGGTCAGGGTACAGACTTGGATTACTGTGATACTGAATGGTTTGCCTTGCAAATAAACAGAGATCATTTTGTCGTTTTTGAGACTGCATCCAAGTACTGCATTTTGGACTTTTTTGTTGACTATGATGGCTACTCCATTTCTTCTAAGGGATTCCTGCCAACAGTAGTAGATATAATGGTCATCTGAGTTAAATTCACCCATTCCAGTCCATTTTAGTTTACTGATTTCTAAAATGTCAGTGTTCAATGCCATCTCCTGTTTGACCACTTCCAATTTGCCTTGATTCACAGACCTAGCATTCTATGTTCCTATGCAACATTGCTCTTTACAGCATTGGACTTTACTTCCATCACCAGTCACATCCACAATTGGGTGTTGTTTTTGCTTTNAAATGTCAGTGTTCAATGCCATCTCCTGTTTGACCACTTCCAATTTGCCTTGATTCACAGACCTAGCATTCTATGTTCCTATGCAACATTGCTCTTTACAGCATTGGACTTTACTTCCATCACCAGTCACATCCACAATTGGGTGTTGTTTTTGCTTTGGCTCTGTCTCTTCATTCTTTCTGGAGTTCTTTCTCCACTGATCTCCAGTAGCATAATGGGCACATACCGACCTTGGGAGTTCATCTTTCAGTGTCCTATCTTTTTGCCTTTTCATACTATTCATGGGGTTCTCAAGGCAAGAATACTGANTTTCAGTATCCTATCATTTTGCCTTTTCATACTGTTCATGGGGTTCTCAAGGCAAGAATACTGAAGTGGTTTGCCATTCTCTTCTCTAGTGGATCACGTTTTGTCAGACCTCTCCGCAATGACTGGCCCGTCTTGGGTGTCCCACAGGCATGGCTTAGTTTCATTGAATTAGACAAAGCTGTGGTCCTAGTGTGATTAGGTTGACTAGTTTTCTGTGAGTATGGTTTCAGTATGTGTGCCCTCTGATGCCCTCTTGCAACACCTACCATCTTACTTGTGTTTCTCTTACCTTGGGCGTGGGGTATCTCTCCACGGCTGCTCCAGCAATGCATAGCTGCTGCTCCTTACCTTGGATGAGGGGTATCTCCTCACTGCCACCCTTCCTGACCTGCAACGTGGGATAGCTCCTCTAGGCCCTCTTGCGCCCACCCAGCCAAGGCTCCTTGGATGTGGGGTTGCTCCTCCTGGCCAACGCCCCTGGCCTCGGATGCGGGGTGGCTCCTGAAGTGAACCAAATACAATTTTTACTGGAGAAACTTTAAAATATATTAGTTTTTAAATAAAAAAAGCAATTCAGTGACTAAATTTTGTGGATTTTAATGCTTCACAATTGCTTACTATTTATTTCTTTGGCCATTTCAATTTATGTGAAAAAAATATATTAAGAAATAAACATTTATCACTTTTGGTAGAAATACAATGCTAATCTATCCATGATGCTACCCAACATGGAAAAATAAAATATGAGACACTAATAAAACAATTAAAATCTTCAATATTAAAATTAATTTCTAACTCTAGCTTATTTAATGGTTCCCTTTTATCTAGTTGAAGTCCTATTATGAAGTCTATACCTAAAGAAAATTAAAAAATAAGATCAATCTATTTAATGTATTCCTCTCAATCAACTGGAAAAGGTCAGTTTTTATTCCAATCCCAAAGAAAGGCAATGCCAAAGAATGCTCAAACTACCACACAATTGCACTCATCACACATGCTAGTAAAGTAATGCTCAAAATTCTCCAAGCCAGGCTTCAGCAATACATGAACCGTGAACTTCCAGATGTTCAAGCTGGTTTTAGCAAAGTCAGAGGAACCAGAGATCAAATTGCCAACATCTGCTAGATCATGGAAAAAGCAAGAGAGTTCCACAAAATATCTACTTCTGCTTTATTGAATATGCCAAACCCTTTGACTGTGTGGATCACAACAAACTGTGGAAAAATCCTAAAGAGATGTAATACCAAACCAGATGACCTGCCTCCTGAGAAATCTGCATGCAGGTCAAGAGGCAACAGTCAGAACTGTACATGGAATAACAGACTGGTTCCAAATTGGGAAAGGAGTTCATCAAAGCTGCATACTATTACCTTGCTTACTTAACTTACATGCAGAGCACATCATGCGAAATGCTGGGCTGGATGAAGCACAGGCTGGAATCAAGATTGCCGGGAGAAATATCAGTAACCTCAGATATGCACATGACACAACTCTTATGGAAAAAAAGTGAAGAAGAACTAAGGAGCCTCTTGATGAAAGTGAGAGAGTGAAAAAGTTGGCCTAAAACTTAACATTCAGAAAACAAAGATCACGGCATCCAGTCCCATCACTTCATGGGAAATAGACGGGGAAACAGTGGAAACAGTGTCAGACTTTATTTTGGGGGGATCCAAAATCACTGCAGATGGTGACCGCAGCCACGAAATTAAAAGACCCTTACTCCTTGGAAGAAAAGTTATGACCAACGTAGACAGCATATTCAAAAGCAGAGATATCACTTTGCCGACTAATGTCCGTCTAGTCAAGGCTATGGTTTTTCCAGTGGTCATGTATGGTTGTGAGAGTTGAACTGTAAAGAAGGCTGAGTGCCGAAGAATTGATGCTTTTGAACTGTGGTGTTGGAGAAGACTCTTGAGAGTCCCTTGGACTGCAAGGAGATCCAACCAGTTCATTCTGAAGGAGATCGGCCCTGGGATTTCTTTGGAAGAAATGATGCTCAAGCTGAACTCCAGTACTTTGAGCATGCGAAGAGTTGACTCATTGTAAAAGACTCTGCTGCTGGGAGGGATTGGGGGCAGGAGGAGAAGGGGATGACCGAGGATGAGATGGCTGGATGGCATCACTGACTCAATGGGCATGGGTCTGAGTGAACTCCGGGAGTTTGGTGATGGACAGGGAGGCCTGGCATGCCGCCATTCATGGGGTCACAAAGAGTCGGACATGACTGAGCGACTGAACTGAACTGAACTGAATCAACAATTCTGTTTCCTTTATCCTTCCTAAGTTTAAATCACCTCAGAATACTACATCTCTATTTATATTTTGCTTATATCAGAAAACACATAATGAAATAGGGTTATAAATGCATGACTTGTAAAGTAGTTGCATCTGTAAGTATAACTCATACATTTCACGTTTCATTTCATTTCACTAATAATGTATAATAATATTGCCCAATTTAGAATGAATGTCAAATATGTGGTAGACAAGAAATTGTATATTTATGAACTGCATGTTTAACATCATTTGTGACCAACTATATAGATATATATATCTACAATGTCCTTCAGAAATTATTTCTTACAGTGAAACATAGGAATTTCACCTTGTATAAGAGAACATAATTATCTTCTTTGGTAAAAATACAATATATTACCATATTACTGCATGGAATTGTACATATCTATGAGGTAACCACATCTCTTATATTATACCACATATATTAAAATGCAAAAAAAATTAAAAATAACATAAATATAGAAACACATCACAGAATACACAATCATATTCCTGGGTTGCTTTACCCTGATTAAATAAGAGTGGAAAACTGAGCATTTCCTCTTTTCTTGGCATATTCCCTTGTGGCTCAGCTGGTAAAGAATCTGCCAGCATTGTGGGGGACCTGGGTTCAATCCCTAGGTGGGAAAGAGTTCCTGGAGAAGGGAACAGCTACCCACTCCAGTATTCTGGCCTGGAGAATACAGTCCATGGGTCAAAAAGAGTCGGAGATGACTGAGCAGCTTTTACTTTTATTTTTCACCACTGGACAAAGGGCAGAGGGTTTATCAGTAAAATCGGGGGAGTCTTAGTTTCTGCTCTCTAAGGTCAAATGACTGTTGCATGAATACTAAAACTTAGACTCTCTTCCTTTTCTCTTGTCAGTAAAATTTCTCAAGTCATCATGTTATTCAGGGCTATGTGGGCATAGATTCTTAGGTCAATTAATATAGGTGAAGTAAGACCATAAGGAACATAGTAATGCATATGATCGAAGTCTCTCTCTCCTTTTTTTTCATGGTGTATTTTTTAGCCTGAGATATTAATATAATTACATATAGCATCACACAAGTTTTAGATGTACAACACAATGATTTTTTATTTGTATATACTGCAAATAGGGGCTTCCTGGTGGCTCAGATGGAAAGTAATCACCACAGTAAATCTAGTTAACATCCATCATCACACATTGTTATGATTTCTTTCTTGTGGTGAGAAGTTTTAAGATCTACTCTCTTTGCAACTTTCAACTGTGTGATACACTATTATTAGCTAGAGTCACCACACTCTGCATTATATCCCCATGACTTATATGTAACTGTGAATTTGTACCTTTTAACCCACTTCACCCATGTTGGCTGCCCACCCAAACCCCGCGTCTGGAAATCACCAATCTGTTCTCTGTATTTATGCTTTGTTCCTCGTGGTTGTTGTTTGATTCTACATTTAAGTGTGGTCATGCAGCATCTGTCTTTCTCTGACTTATTTCATATAGCATACTGAGCTCAAGATTCACTCATGTTATTGCAAATGCAAGATTTCTTTATGGTTGGTCCATAACCAACACATTAAAGTATCTGCATAATCCTGATGTATAAACTTGGGATACCTCCACATCCTACACACCCTTATAGTGAAGAAATAGTTGATAGTGTTATGTGTGTCTGATTCACTCAGTCGTGTGCGACTCCTTGCGACTCCATGGCCTGTAGCCCATTAGGCTCCTCCATCCATGGAATTCTCCAGGCAAGAATATGGAAGTGGGTTGCCATGCCCTCCTGCAGGAGATCTTCCCAACCCAGGGATCGAACTCAGGTCTCTTTCATTGCAAGTGGATTCTTTAACATCTGAGCCACCAAGGAAGCACTTAGAAGATGATAAGAAACAAAACAAAACAAAACAAAAATACTTACTTTAAATTTTAACATAAAATTCAAGATGAAAATTAAAAATAGTTAATGATAAATTGCACAAGAACGTTCTAGATTATATAACTTTCTGAAACATGTAGAAATATCCCTAAGCAGGCATCTATAATTTTCAAAATACTTTTTTAAAGTATATGATCTTTATTTACAAAGATCTTAGAACTGTCCATTATATAAAACTGAATGCAAAATACTGTTCCAAGAGCAGAAAACAGGAAAGAGTATAAATGAACCTTTTCAGTCACACCAGCCCTTCCCCAAGGTAGCAGTCAAATGGAGGAAAGCTGGACTCTTTTGATTAACACACATGGGTTCTAATCCAGGTGTGGCCAGAGGTATAACTTGTATGACTCAGGGCAGGTGATTCAACCTCTCCAGTTTTCTGTTTTCTTAAAAACATTTATGTATTTGACAACTGTTTACTGAATGCCTCCCCAGCACCAGATTCTACATTACAGAAAGAAAATAATTTGATAAAAGGGGCCGGTAAAGTCACTGATTTCATTAAGATTATTTTCTAGCGGAAAAGACAGGTATTTGATGTAAGTAATGCAAACATGAAGAGATGGGGAAACAGAAAGGATCACACTGTGGGAGCAGAGAGGAACGGAACTCGGCTCCTAGTCAAAAGGGTTAGGAGTCACTGCCAAGGAACTGACACAGAAGCTAACAATCTAAAAGATACATGGGAGGAAGCTGAACAAACTATAGGAAAAAACGTTCTCGGCAGAGCAAAACAAGGCAAGGAAGATAGTGCAGGACCATGGTATGTTCAGGGAACTGGTCAGGTCTGGTTGTAGCTGGACTGGAGAGAGGAGAGGACGGGGCAGAAGAGGAGCTGAAGCCCAGGCAAGAGCCCGATCTAGGAGAGACCCAGGAACAGCAGGAAGAAAAGTAGACTCTCTCTAGTTAAAAGGGTAGCCATCCAAGGGTTTGGGGAACAGAGACACAATTATACTTGTATTTTTAAAATAAAGTCTTGCTGAAAACAGAGCCAGTATTAGAGGGAGCAGAAGGGGGTTCCAGGGATATTAATTTGGGGACAAGGGATCACCCAGGAGATTGATGAAGTAGTTTGTGGTAAAAGGTCTCTAAAGAAAAGAAATCTTTAGAAGATTTAAATAAATAATGTTTAAAAGTTATAACAAAGTCTAATAAGTAATAAGTAGGAGGGACAGGCAAAGCAAGAGAGAAAGTTCTCTAGCTATAAAATAACTAGAGAATCATCCCTGCCATGTATGCTCGTGTGAATAAAAATATAAATGTGACAATGTAGACTACATTGAACATCTCTTATACTGCCTAGTGCATAGAAGAAACTAAAAAAATGAAAACAGCTACCTTTAGTATGAAATAACAATTCACACTCTTACAAGTGATGTGAGGTTGAATTTTTTTCTGGGTCAAATCCCTTATTTTGCACTCTACCATTGGGTGCAAAGACTCCAGTTCACCAATGCAAAGGGAAAGGAATGTGGCAGGAGGCTGAGTATGTGGAGTCTACACTGTGATCTCCAGATTATGAGTGTTCCACCTTTAATGCTGGCAGCCAATGAAAAATGTTATTTGAAAATATATATCAATCAGTTTGGTGAGATTTTTCTCTTAAATTTATGAAGATGATCAAGAGCATGATCTTGATCATGGTTTGCATTCTTTTCCAGGGAGTCTGTTTTTACTCCNGGAATGTGGCAGGAGGCTGAGTATGTGGAGTCTACACTGTGATCTCCAGATTATGAGTGTTCCACCTTTAATGCTGGCAGCCAATGAAAAATGTTATTTGAAAATATATATCAATCAGTTTGGTGAGATTTTTCTCTTAAATTTATGAAGATGATCAAGAGCATGATCTTGATCATGGTTTGCATTCTTTTCCAGGGAGTCTGTTTTTACTCCTATGGGTTATACCTTTCTGATGAAACCCTTTGGGATGGAATAAAATCTTGACACTCTGAAGTTTGCATCTCCAGTGGCCAAGACAAAGTTCTTGGCAGGGGTGCTATAGAACTGTGGTTGACACATAGATAAGGTATGCATAGATGGAGATGGCCACACGCAGACCTCTCTGGTGGGCAGGGCACAGGAGAACCATCCACAACAGAAGAAGCCTGTTGTACTTCCCTAACTATAGACACAGACCACCACTATCACCAAGGAGGAGGGTGGTGTTTCTGTATTATAGGTTAACGTGCATACATTTAGACTTCATATCTACAAGGATGCAATTCTAACATAAGAAAGCGAATTGAATAAGCTTTTTTTCTAAATTTGTAAGACCTCCATATTGATACAGAATTACTCTCTCTGAATATTCTGAAAGAATGGGAAGTCTGTGTGCTACAGTCTGTAGAGTTGCAAATAGTTGGACAAGACTTAGGCGTGAACAACAACTCTAAATATTCTATTGTGCCATTACAATGGAGCTCTGTTACTCAGGAATTAAATAAGTGGGGAAAATTTGTATGGAGAAAAATTTACTCTTGAACTTTCTTTAAATAACCCACAAAGAATGGTATATGTGGTTTTATACGTACTTTGTGGTCTTGCAATAAGCCTAACATGGTCAGGCTTTCTCAAGCATTTAGACAAATGCCTACCTCTTCAGATAAACCAGATGAAATGCTAGGGCTCTGTTTAGTGGTTAGTTTTTAAAAATAAATGTTTGTCTGTCTTCTGCTCTTTTAAAACAATATATACAATCTTTAAAGGTTGCTTTCTACTTAGATTTACTACAAAACGTTGGCTATATTACCCATGTTGTACAAAACATCCTTCAGCCTATCTTATATCCAATAGTTTGGACACTCCACAGCATTAAATAACCCCCCACCCACTACTAACCACAAGTCCTTTCTATACATCTGTGAGTCTACTTTTCTGATTTATTTTCAAGCACATGTTAGTTGAGTAAGTTCAATTCAGTTCAGTTCAGTTCAGTTCAGTCACTCAGTCATGTCCGACTTTGCAACTCATTGAATTGCAGCACGCCAGGCCTCCCTGTCCGTTACCAACTCCCGGAGTTCACTCAAACTCACGTCCATAAAGTTGGTGATGCCATCCAGTCATCTCATCCTCTGTCGTCCCCTTCTCCTGCCCCCAGTTCCTCCCAGCATCAGAGTCTTTTCCAGTGAGTCAACACTTTGGATGAGGTGGCCAAAGTAATGGAGTTTCAGCTTTAGCATCATTCCTTCCAACGAACACCAGGACTGATCTCCTTCAGAATTGACTGGTTNTTTCCCATTTTGGTGTCTCATTCACCAGCATTAATCAACAGGACTCTAGACACCATTTTGAGTAAACATCCTGGACATTGCAACCTTATTCCAGTTTACTCCTTGGTATCTTTATAAAATCCAATATATCCCACCTTAAAACAGTTAACTGATTCATTGCTCCCCCAAAATACTGCTTTTAATACGCTGCCTGCAAAAATAACCTATCAGTGAATAAATCATCTATACTCCTTGATGTTGACTGTTTTCTCTTCTTCTTTCTTAACAATGAGAAAAAGGAAAAAACTCTGGCATAGCAACAAGTGAAAATAGAATTATAAATATATAATATTATCAGTTACCAGTAAATATATAAATAAATAAATTATTAAACACTAAATATATTATCAGTTACCAGTCATATTAGGGGTTTGGACTATTAGACTGAATCATATAAAATTTCTACTAATCAACTGTTTTCGACCTTAAGAAAACAGCAGTTTTCTATGGATCTACCCAACATGATGAATCAACCCTATAGGTAATTTCTGAGCATCATTTTAAATTTCAGGTTCTCCATCAGACAGCAAAACTTTACCAGCTATTAACAGGAATAATCTGGACACACTCTCCCTTATCCTCTGATCTAGAACTTGTTAGCATTAGTGAGGAGATCACTGAAGATAAATATATACAAGAGTGGTGAGCAGAAAGGAAATGGAAATAAGAGGACAAAGAGGACCTACCACGTGGACCATGCACCTTTAAAGCAGGGCCATAAACTTGTCTCAAGTGCTATTCTTTCCCTCCAGTGTGCTGTTAGCTTTAACATAGTTTTAAAATAAGAGCAAGTCTTGAACCTTCCTTCTTCAAAAAGCAAAACAAAAATATCTCAGTAGTAAATGAGTGAACAAATGAATGAATAAAGAAATAATTCTAAATAAAAGTCCATTCATAGTATTAGTGATGAAATATATGACAGGTCATGGAAATCAGGTATTCAGAATGGGGAAGGCAAGGGAGAGAATTCACAGAATTTTAAAATTCAAGGAATAAAGAAAAGTATAAAACAGAAGAGAAAGAGAAGCAAAAATGAATGAGAATCTTAATTTCTGGGTACAAATATTCCACAAATTATCGAGTTCAGAAAACCGAAGTTCTGAAAGCTTAAGTAATAAAGGCTAATGTATAAAAGATTACTGCTAAGTTGCTTCATCGTGTCTGACTCTGTGCGAGCCCATAGGCGGCAGCCCACCAGGCTCCCCCATCCGTGGGATTCTCCAGGCAAGAACACTGGAGTGGGTTGTCATTTCCTTCTCCAATGAAGGAAAGTGAAAAGTAAAAGTGAAGTCACTCAGTCGTGTCTGACTCCTAGCGACCCCATGGACTGCAGCCTACCAGGGTCCTTCATCCATGGGATTTTCCAGGCAAGAGTACTGGAGTGGGGTGCCCTTGCCTTCTCCAATAAAAGATTACTAGTATCTCCCATTACAACTAAAAGGTACATGACCATAGAATGGCAACCAACTGGCCCTTAAATTATTTAAAAGAAATGGTGCAGAAAACAGGCATTTATCTACTGTAGAATCAAGCAGATCAGTAGAAAATTTTAGTGATTTTACAATGCATGTGTCTTCACTACCCAAAAGATAATCTTCCTTCTATAAAATACTAAATAATAGAGACTTATCAAACTTTAATAGAGACATTTTGGCCTTATACATGATATTCTAGATGGTGTTGAATCCACTAAATCCAGAGACTGAAATCTGTGGAGAATAATATTTCATGGAACAGAAATCTTCAATGAAAAGGAAATACAGTTTCAAATTGAAAACTGTCTACAATCAAATTTGAGCCACCCTCTAACGGACAATAGTGTGAATAGTAAATATTAATGGTGTCAGTGTTTCAAAGTATAAAATAACTTGATACCTCAAGCATTAAAGCACCAACAAGCATTTTAATTTAAGTAGCACATGATTTTTAACCAGAGTTTTCAAGAGATGCTGGTATCTTATGGAGCTTCTAGGAACAACATTCCACCAAGAAATAAATCTTCCTGAAAGACTAAATATTATTTTTTACTGAGCTTGGCAATATACTTAAATAGTTTTGAAGAACTCTGTGAACCTAAAATATGGCAGTTTCTCCATCCCTTTGGACTATAAAGATCTTACTGTTCCATATAATAACTTGTATCTTTTCAAATCATAGGAAAAAGGAGGTCAATCTAAGTTCACCATGTGAATAAGAACAGCAGTAACAAATGCACTTATGAAAATCTTTTCAAATTGTTTGTAGATTGAGTTTTTCCCTCTCACTTCCTCATGTTGCTCTCTTGGGGTAGAGCTAATAAGTCTAGAAAGCAAGATCTGAGCATTTACCAGAAATGCCATCAATATTCTTTTTTACTGCATATAAATGTAAACTTAAGAATGAACTTTCTTTTTTTCACTCCAGAAAGTACTGATTACATTTTAAAGTAACCTGGGATTGTTAGAGGACCTAAAAATAATGACATTTGATTAAAGTACGCTGCTTTTAACAAAGGCACACAAACCCAAGGGTAGAGGTTCCTTTCTTGTCCTTAATTTCTAATTTAAAGTTTAAAAAGGATTTTTTTTTCCCAAAAACTTCCCAAAGATTTTAGGTATATCAAAATTCTGTCACGTTAACAACCACAGAGCACTATTCAAACCCAATACTTCAATCTCGTGTCCTGCTAATGCCACTGAAGTTCTGTATAAGGTTGCATTGTAATTTGCTTATCAAATCAATGTACACCGGCAGCAAATGCTGTAACCCACCACAGGAGGAAGACAGAAGCTTCAGGAAAGCCCAAAGAGGGAAGAGTAAGAGATTTATTGACATGGAGATATGTTCAAAGAGGAGCCGCCCAAAGCAGAGCTGCCAATAAAAGGGCTCATAGACCACAAAAGGGCAAAGGGGCTGTGTCCTTCCCCTCTGGAAAATGCTGGCAGGAATGGAATCTATGAAAATGGAACGAGGAAACCTCTCTTCTTTTCTGCCTCTTGTTTTATTCCACTCTCCAGCTCATCTCCCCGTCCACCATATCTGCTCCTTTCACTCTACTTGTTTTCCTTCGGCCTTGTCCTTTTGTTTCAACGTGCCATTCCTCTGAGGCCCTTCTCCTTTCACTCCTGCCTCCATTTTCCAACTTCCCTGAACATCACAATTTCCTTTTGTGCCTGGAGCAAGTCACCCCACCTGCTCTTTCCTACCCTGTGAGCTCAGCACCCACATGGAAAGCGCCATTCTTCTGATGTCATTGGGGAAGTAGTAGCTATAGTTGGGTGGGGGTGGGTGAGCATGTATAAAAAATATTTTTTTCACAATGCAAATTCAGCACCAGAAGGAAAAAAAAAGAGATTTTTATAGTCAACTACAGGGACGATTTGCACTCTCTACCTTGCAAATCTTAAATCTCAAGCATTCAGCTAATGTCACTATTATTTCTCATGGACCTTTCCCAATTTACCTTTGTGTTCTCTATTTCATTCTTAACAGAATTTCAAGGTTTCATGATAGTACCAAAAACTGGAACAGCATGATACAGTCCGCTACACTGTGGTGTGTGTGGTTGGGCAAATGAAATTTAAAAGAAAAGCCAAGGCTGGTCACAGCAGAGAGGACAACTTGTCATTAGCACATCTGCAATACTGACTGTAATTGTCATGTTACAAGAAACTGACCCTGTCAAACCAGACATTCAATACCATGCTTCTCCACCCAGCAGTCACATACAGGAATCCCAGAGCACCATTCCACAGGAGATGCAGCGACAAAATCAATGCTGACATAACAGCTGGAAAGTTGCCAAAATTCTATCGCAAATGCTAAGTCTATTTTAGATAGAGTATTTACAGGAATGGTTTCTGACTACACACACCATGTGGTGCCCAGCTTCTGTGAAGCTCCCTGCCCTGCAATCATCCTTTCCTGGTATTCACACCTTCCATCCTACATCAACAGATACAATATGTGACCAAGATAATATGACCAACAGAATGTTCACATGGATGGCTTCTGAGCTATAAGGAAAAAATGTAAAAGACCTTGAAATTTAGTGGTGTTCCTAGCTAGCTTGGGATTCTCCTTGGTGGCTCAGATGGTAAAGAATCTGCCTGCAATGCAGGAGACTCAGGTTTGATCCCTGGGTCGGGAAGATCTCCTGGAGAAGGAAATGGCAACTGACCCCAATACTCTTGCTTGGAGAATTCCATGGATGGAGGAGCCTGGCAGGAGTCCAGTGGGGTCACAAAGAGTTGGACATGACTGAGTGACTTCACTAGTTAGCTTATCCACATGGGTTAACTAACGGTCTTACAGCAAGTAATATGAGTGACAGCAAAATAAATATAGAGAAGCCACTGCTTGCCCAAGTCATCTTCAGCCATCTCCCTCTCTTTTCAATACTTCTAATATCTAGCAAAGTAATTTGTAATAGTGGGTTGAGGAGGTCCAGACACAGAATCACGCTAGCCTATGCCTTACAGCAGAGTCCGGACCAGACAGGAGGCAGAGGAAAGACAGAGACAGACTATCAGTCTTGCCCAGAATTCACCAGGCTGTCTGTGGGTAGCAACTGTCATGGTCTTTCCTGGGAACAGGATGCCCCTGACTCCCCTCACATCTCAAATCCTTGGCACTAAAAGTTACTCAGTGTTGACTCAGAACACAGGACTCAGTGACCTTCAGCTCTCCAAGGAGCATGTTCCCAGGCCCAGGGTTCTGCTAACATGATCCCCACAAGGCAGTCCTCTTAAGCAGAGAAATGCCATGGTCTGTCTTTATCCATATTCTGAAACATTTACAAAGTACTGAGTGACTCTAAAATTGTATTAAGAACTCATGATAGCCCTCTGAAGTAGGTGCTATTAGTGGTCCCCAATTTATACTGACATGAAGAAACTGGAGTTTAGAGAGGGTAACTGTCTTGCCCAAAGGCACAAGGTTCACAAAGGGCAGAGAGGGGGACTAAACCCAGATCTGCATGGTCCCGACTAGTATGCCATTTCGCTTCTAAGTATGGTACATTTTTGATGATGCCCTCTGACCCAGTTAAATTCAGAATTCAACTCAGCTAAATGAGAGAATAACATGCAGAAGTTTCAATTCAATAAAATTGAAGGTTATATATGTACCAGAAACAAACCATGTCATCACTTATACTTGCTATTTAAAGTGTTCTTTGGGATGACATGTATTTTTACCAACGTGGGATGTCATCTAAATGCCTCTATGATCAGTTCCCAAGAAAGCAAAAAAGGCAGAGAAAATAATATGGGTTCACAGAGTTAAGTACTACATATGGTAGAAACTAATCAAAATTCTGCCCTCAGTCTTTTGGTGAACATTCACTGCAAGAGAAAATTCAAAAAAAAATTTTGCATATTATTTTGTCATTTTATATGTAAGTGAAAAATGGGAAGTTTCAAGTATGATTTAATGGGTTAAGACTTCTTAAACTGACCTGACAAAAATAT
This sequence comes from Neotragus moschatus, assembly GCA_006410615.1. Taxonomy (NCBI): domain Eukaryota; kingdom Metazoa; phylum Chordata; class Mammalia; order Artiodactyla; family Bovidae; genus Neotragus; species Neotragus moschatus. The sequence goes on from SJYA01000102.1 coordinate 420,698, forward strand.
CTCATCCTGCCTGTTGAAAGAACCATGTAGTTAACATCTTTAAAACATTCCAGACTGCATCAGAAACATAAGGGGATGAAAAAAAAATACAGGGGGGAAAGGGCAAAAGATAAGTGATGGAACTTGATAAAGACAACTACACACCCTATTCATTAGCAAAAATGTGGGCCACCACAGTTTCCAGATTTTTTCCTCAAAAACCTGAGCTGCAGATTTTGCCTCTGCACCAGGAAAGTCAATGCCTCTAGAAGGAAAAAATATATATATCAGCACACTGGGCTCTTACCGAAAAAGTGACTCATGGCTGGATTTCTCTGGTCCCTAGAGGATAGTGCCCAGGTCAGAAAGCATACGTCAGTGAGCAGCACCCTCTTTCTGAAAACAGCCGTTTGTCCCCCAGACTGCCTGCCTTCCAGCCAACACGTAGGCAGTTGTTGCAAGGCCTGAAAACCTGCTCAGACCTCTCCCTGCATCACTCAGGGGCCTTTGAGACTAGGGGATAGATCTGGCAGCATATGTCTAAAATGGGAATAAGGGTGTTAATTGCCCAGTTTCTTGCCAAAATGAGTATATCTTGCACTATGATCCAAGGGTCCACATTGTCCCTTTAAAAAAAGAAAAGTTATTTGGGTTTCCTTGGACTATTTTCACTTTTTAGACTGTACTTGGCAGAAGAGTGGATGAATTCCACTGACCTGAGCTCATTTTTAATTTTTTTTTCATGTTTTCTTGATATATTTGCCATACACAGGATTCAAATGCAGCTGCAGACAGGTGAAAACACATGGGATTTATCATCACCAGAGACTTGAGAGATGAAGCAATCATGAAAAGCCAGCTAGAAACTGTACATTTTTAAATGCAGTGCAGAAAGTACCCACACGGGGAGAAAGGACCCCTGCTCCCTCGGCAGGCAAACTCTCTTCCAATACACCCAGTCTGAGTATGCCTAAGAGGTATGTGCTCATGAGATAAAAAGGCTACAAGTGAAAGAAGAAATCAGCCACTCATGAAGTGCAAAAGCCCCACTAAACATCTCAAACAGAAAAGCACCAGTGCTATCTCTTAAGGGGCGCCAGGACCAAAAAAATTCCAAACGAAAATCTGCTTGGACTCCCCACATTCCAGACCTTATTAACATCAGGCTCCTCCTTCCAAACAAAGGAAACCACTGTCAGCCCTGCACAGGTGGATGCAGCCACCTCCTCCCAGAGTGAAGCCACTCAGCAAGAGAGAGCCTCCAGGAAGCCACAGATGCTCATAATCTCAGAGCTCCAGAGGAAAAGGCTGTCCACAGCCTTACAACAGCAATTCTTATCTGCAGAATGAATGAGCGTTCATGCTAATTATCAGTTAAGAGATACTGGGGTCAGATTCTGTTGTCTGAACAGTAATAGCCAAAGGTAGGAAAACAAGAAAATGTCAGGGAGGGCCATCTGAGAAGGGATCAGGATACAAAAACTTGGTATACTGCTACTGGGGATGAGAAGACAGTTTATGACCTCTGAAGGAGAAAAGCACAAGAATGATGCTTTTGTCACCAGCTTTCAATGTTATGATTAGAAATTATGATTCTATGTGATGGAATTTTGTCAAATGTGTAACTGAATCTCTGGATTATCAACAATTCCAAAGGTCAAATGCCAAAAGTACACTGTATCCCCATCTTCTTCTATATTTGAAATCCTTACCATTTTGTTTCAGTTTTTCCCCATATGGCCCTGTAAGTTCTAGAGGTTTTGCCATAAGCTACTATTTACATGCTAGTGACAAAAAAGGAACTTCCCCTCCCTACCCCTCGCGTGTGTATATATATATATACACAGGTACCACAAAAGGAATATGCTTCAGCTTAAATCCAGTGCTTTAATGCAATGCCTCCCATACTGCTCATTTAAAATCTTCCTTGAACACTGTTTGGCATTCACAGGGTCAGTTGGTTTTCAAACATTACTGCGCCTGATCACCACCTGGAGAGCCCAACGAAACACAGGTTGCTGGGCCCCATGTCCACCAACTGTAATCTTGTAGGCCTGGGGCAGGCCAGGGGGGCACAGGTCTTAGAAGCTCCAAGATGGTGTGAGAGCAGAAGCCTGGGACTGAACAGCCAGGGTTCAGGTGAGAATGAGAAAAGCCATGTGGATGACAAGTGCTGTATCTCCCACCCCAATCACAGCAGCACACCAATTCTACCTGCTTTCCCGGTACACATGCGCATGTGTGTACATGTAAGTAACCAAGAGAGACAGAGGGANAGCAGAAGCCTGGGACTGAACAGCCAGGGTTCAGGTGAGAATGAGAAAAGCCATGTGGATGACAAGTGCTGTATCTCCCACCCCAAGCACAGCAGCACACCAATTCTACCTGCTTTCCCGGTACACATGCGCATGTGTGTACATGTAAGTAACCAAGAGAGACAGAGGGAGAGAGAGGGAGATGGTGGCAGGGGAGGAAGGTTACTGTATTTAACTGGGGATCCACAGAAGGTTTTTTGAAAAAGGAAGATATGCTCGTTGATAAGATTTTGAAAATCACTGACCTTAACTCACCCATTCATTTTCCTCAAAGGGAAATGGAGTTCCAGGGAGATGACTTGCTATGCATCACACAGTCGAAAACACAACCAATTGCTACCTTACCATTCCATTAGGGTTTAAAAATGTTCAAGTAATGAAAAGATAAACCCAGGATGAGGTGAATGCCAGCAGTATCAACTGCACACATGAAATACTTTTATACACACACACACACACACACACACACACACGTCGCGATTTTGACTTATAAACACTCTTGATGTTCTTTCTCCCTCCCTCCCCCTACCCACACCATCCACCCACCCCCATTATTANTGGCGTGCTGCGATTCATGGGGTCGCAAAGAGTCGGACATGACTGAGCGACTGAACTGAACTGAATGGTTTGTTTAATAACTGTAATGATAATGCATGATAATTAAATGTAACTTGGAAAATACAGAAAAGAATAAAGAGCAAAATGAAACGCATCTATAATTCATTTCACTCAGAGAAATTAATGTTCACTTTTTACTATATCTTACTATTACTCTTTTTCATGCCACAGTTCACTCATGTAAATAACATGGGGCGAAATGCTGATACCGAAGTCTGGCTTTAGCTAATTTTCCTCAGCCCTGACAGAGGCCACTCTTCCCTACACAATCAACCACACACTAATTAGTTTTCATTCACAAACATATTTTCACATACACAGTGATTTTTTCTACCTGGTTGAGGTTCAAAAAGGAAGGACTATATTAGCCATATTATAATCAGTTCTGACCTTGTCTTTTACGTGTCTTTGTTTTATCTACATCTGTAATCTCACCTAACTTATCAAAGTGTTCTTCTTTGGATTCCCTTAAGTCAATCTTCTACATATACCCATATAAAAAGCTTGTTTTTAACTCCTGTGGTGTAAGAACAGGTTGTGTCTAAATCTCATCTAAAAACTTCATTTACAACATACATATCTTCTTCACCCAATTAACTGATCTTACGGCCACAAAATTGATCTACCAAAAAAAAAAATCCAAAATGCCCTTTGAGCTGATATCTCTCTATCTGGATGTGGTGACACTATTTCTTCCTTCTCATTCTTGGTCTATGAATACTTCACTCAAGATGCCAAAGGTGGCATTAAACAATGACTGATGAGGGAGCCAGAAATATACTGCCTTACGAGATGATAAATTTTACTATAGTATAGAATTAATTACATCTGGTTTTATGAGGTATAATTATGTTGAGATTTAAACTAGCCCTACACTTGGTTTTACTTAGACTCTCTTCTACGTCTGTCTAGTTAATGAAACAAAAGAAGTAAAGCAATGTGAAAACACTTTCAGATAGTTGTTACTGAGATCAAGCAGACTGTTACACAGCCCACGTGACCAAAGAAATAATATTTCTGCCATGAAGGATGATACAATGTCCTGTTCTTGCTAAGCAAAGAGAAGAGAATGTCTACATTCATTCCCAGCAGAAAGACCAACTGCCATGATATAAACTTCTTCTGTAAAACTCATAATTCCCTCTTCATGGCAAACTTCTTTGAACATTACCTTGCAAGTCTGCATCATTTGACTTTGGACTGCTTCTTGCTCGCCGCTCTGTCTTCTTGATGCCTGGCCCACCGCCGCTGCCACCTCCCCCACCGCCGCCGCCACCACCGCTGTGGCCCTTGCCATAGCCATTGTACACGGTGGTGCAGTTGCTCTTGTAGACTGAAGAAGGCGGGCTGTTGAGGCGATTCTGGCGGTCAATCTGGCGGTCTTTCAGCTTTTTGTGCGGAGGTTTGCTATACTGGTCTTCTCGGGTGATGTAACTCGACATTCCATAGAGTGGTATAATTTCTAAAAGAACGGTTAGGAGAAATGCAAACTCAGTCCACATCTTCAATAATCAAGTCTTAGATGGTCAAATGACCTGTCTCCTGAAGGAAGAAGTTAACATTTTACAGTAAATACAGTATAAAATACTTTTGAGAGTGGTATGCATATTATACACGTTTAAAATACTCCCATTCATTTCTAACCAATAAAGCAATAATGAATCGTTAAAAAAATTATACTGTGTGTTCACAAATGTTCAAGAGATTATGGAAAATATTAAAGAGTCTTTTCTATCAAGAGTTCATATTCTAGCTGAATATATAATTAAGCTTGAATTTGCCTGTCAATTGTTCTTAGTAGGTGCAATCTACAAAAAAAGAATTACCAAACAAATACCTGCTTAAGTAATAAGTCCTTACAGACAGAATATTTCTACTGGAAAATATACAGCAACAAGAATATAAGGGGTTATTTGTGCCATTTAGAAGAGCCAACATTTGAACAAAATCTATTAAAATGAAGAGATGAGAAATTTCCATTAAAAATAATCAAAGCTCACAGAATTAAGGGAAATTTTCAAGAGATTATAGTATTGCTTGTATTCTGGGGTAATCAGAAGACACATTGACTAGAAGAATGTCACCTGGCTTCACTATCCATATTTTTACATGGCTTGAAAGAAAACAGAAGCCAGTGAAATAATCTTATGATCTGAGGTGAAAACATGTATTTTAAATTTAAATTTTTTAAACAATTAAAAATTATATTTAAATACTAATTAAAATGATAATATAGAACACAGATACTGGGTCCTTACATGTTTATAACAAAAAAAAGGCCCCACATGAGCAGAGTGATCATATAAATTACCATCCAAATCCAGGTACTTCTGAGGTTAAATAGGGAACACTTCTAATTATTTATCTGGACACAAGACCTAAACCAGCATTGTTCTAGCCACATCAGCAATGTAAGGTCACCCTACATAACTGAATAACCAATGTTTCGACTGTTGAATGGTAAAGCTCCACTTTTCATTTTCTTTCTGTTCACATAGCTCGAGGAAGACCTTAAAAAAGCAAATCTTCCCTTGGACTGCAAGGAGATCCAACCAGTCCATCCTAAAGGAAATCAGTCCTGGGTGTTCATTGGAAGGACTCATGTTGAAGCTGAAACTCCAATACTTTGGCCACCTGATGCGAAGAGCAAACTTATTTGAAAAGACCCTGATGTTGGGAAAGATTGAAGGGAGGAAAAGGGGAAGACGGAGGATGAGATGGTTGGATGGCATTCTGACTCAATGGACATGAGTTTGGGTAAACTCTGGGAGTTGGTGATGGACTGGGAGACCTGGTGTACTATGGTTCATGGGGTCACAAAGAGTCGAACACAACTGAGCGACTGAACTGAACTTACAAGATAACCAATTTTCACTAGTGAAACACAATTCTATTCACAGAGTGCATGCCCAAGTAAATCATGTCTAAACANAAAGGGGAAGACGGAGGATGAGATGGTTGGATGGCATTCTGACTCAATGGACATGAGTTTGGGTAAACTCCGGGAGTTGGTGATGGATTGGGAGACCTGGTGTACTACGGTTCATGGGGTCACAAAGAGTCGAACACAACTGAGCGACTGAACTGAACTTACAAAATAACCAATTTTCACTAGTGAAACACAATTCTATTCACAGAGTGCATGCCCAAGTAAATCATGTCTAAACACAGAAAAATAATGATAAAGGTTTTAAATATCACAAGATATTACACATGAGACTTAAAATATTCACTATGGGTACTGATAGAGTAATATTTTAAAACATCAATAACTTTTAAAATGCATACAGTTTGGGAAAATAAATGTCTGAATTACTTTTAGGTGCATACATATTGAGAATTAAGGTACAAGAATATATAAAAGGCTTTTTATTTATAAAGCAAACGATGTTTGTTTTCTGTTTAATTAGGAATCAATGAAGACAGCATTTTCATTTATTTCACATTATTCTTCTGTTATTTTAATGAAAATAAATCAAAACACCCTAATTCAATGAAGACAAGTTTTTTTTTTGCTTAATTCTAATAACTTAAATCATACTATTGTGTAAAATTACAAAAGACACCATTTACAAAACAGTAATTGTGTGGCATCCTACTAACGACTGTTAAAATAAGGCATTTCATACACTCTTCATCAAGTAATGAGTCAACAGCCAAGGCTTTTCACACTGTCATTAAGCTCAGACCCAACTACAAAACTGAAAAGTATTCAAACATTTAATGTGTATTGTATGAGTACTGAATATGTTTTTAAAAACTATTCTCAACTAACTGAAATTGTTCAGTTTTTATCAAAATATTTTCATGGAATATGCCCAGCATCTGATGTTCTGAAGTGTTATGTCACTAGGCAAGAGGACTACAGCAATAGGAAGTTATCGATGCCTCTATGCATTTAAAGTATTGATTTTGTATTTTGCTGTCACCTCTCTATACCCTATTATAACAGCATGTAAGCTTTTTGAATTATATTAAATTTCTTTCTAAATACTACTGCAAAAAAAAAAATTAAATTCTATCCCTAAGTTAAAGTAGGATACTGATGACTTCACTTAAAATAGCCATGTAAATAATATATATATATTTATATATAAAATCAATGAAAGTAAGGTAATAACATCTTCTATAACAGAAAGACATTTCTCATGCACTTTATCTGTAAACCAACATAATAACTATTTGAAGCAATTCATAGTCAGACGCAGAAGCAAGTTACTTTGCAAAGTTCTAGTGTTTAATTTTACTCTCACTTATCTGGTTTCTTAGTATCCATTTTGACAGAGAAGGGCTTCAGACTAAACCAATACCAAGGTCAAAACTAACAAGACATAATGCCAGTATCTCTGAGGCCCTTTTCATTTCAAGGTAAGTATCTGCCTAACAAACAGTGAAACTGTGGCTGCACTAATAGCTATTCTCAAACTAAAAACAGCATTCAGGAAGACCACATCAACAGTGAGAGGATTTTGAGTTCTGCCAAGATTGCCAAAGAGCATCCAAGAAACTCAACGGTGACTGAGCCCTCACAGTCTTCTATCACTGGAAATGCGGCGCAAAATCCTGCGTCATTTCCCTTCTACTCCTTGACCACACAGACGCCTAAGAACTCATGTGCTCCAGCTCTGTCTCAGGCCACTCTCATATAAACATATGTGAGCAGGACATGGAAACATATGATAGATGACTGCCTCTCTTCTGAAATGAGCAGTGGTTTGCCCATTACCTGTGTTCTCTGGGGTGGGACAGGGACAGAATCTGAAAACAATATAAAGAAAGAGCCTCAAGATACAACCGAGGACAAAGAAAGCTAGGAATTTCCGATGAGCTTTACCCAGCAGACAGATCCTCCTCTACCATGCTTATTACAGAAGAAACAAAGGCTCTCTGGCTCTCTAAAGCTACTTTAGTCTTGTAACCAGTTCCAACAGCTCCAGATGACAGCAATCTACTCACCTTGCTCGCTGTATATTGTGGGAGGAAGATGATGCTGAGGGAAGAACTGAGGTGGCATATCTCCAGGTCCAGTAACAGGTGGGTAGTATGCTGTGTGTGAGTTATGGATAAAATGCGGGTGGTGAGTCAGGTAGGGGGGTAGATGATGGGTTGGAGACATGGCCGAGGGGTAGCTTGGGGGGTAACACTCAGGAGACTGGGGTGTGACCACCACCCGGCGGACTCCAGTATTGTCTTCAATCACCTAGGGAAAACAACAAAAAGAATACAGTATGTATTATTAGCAAATATTCTGTGAGTGCAGATAGTATTTAATTACTTCCCTCCTTAACTTTAATCTCTTCTCCATAGCGGGGGGAAAATAGTGCATGTTGAAGTCTGGTTCTCTAATTCAACTGGTTGGGCTTCCCTGGTGGCTCAGTGGTAAAGAATCCAGCTGCAATGCAGGAGACCTAGGTTCAATCCTTGTGTCAGGAAGATCCCTGGAGAAGGAAATGGCAACCTACTCCACTATTCTCGCCTGGAGAATTCCACAGACAGAGAAATTTGGTTGGCTTTAGTTCATGGAGTCCTGAAGAGTCAGATAGGATTTAGTGACCAAACAACAACAAAAAAATTCAACTAGTAAAATGAATTTTAGAAATAACATTATTCAACTGGCGGTTTTCCAGAAAGAAGAGATGTTCTGGGTCACATAAATATGCTTTAGAGGTCTGAGCTTTCATTATCTGCCCAGCAACACCCGAGCCCACACCTGCTTTAGCAAGTATAGTTCCATGGAACTGGAGTTTTAAGAAACTAAGAGAGGTTGGGTTTACAAACTATAGCTTCAGAAACTATAATAGTACTGAGAGGTCATTTAATCTGGAACCAAGTTTGTGGATGAAATGAGGGGATCCCCACCTATCAAACACTTGAGCAACCCCAAATCAAGAAGGACACCTTTTGTTCCCAAGATGTCCAGGTGACGTCCTAGGGGTTGTAAAGGAGACATTATGACTGGGGAGGGGTGGGGCGCGGGGGCCTGCTATGGGCAGAATGGGCCAATCAACATTCTATCCGTACTTTCTTCAAATGATTTTTTAAAAATTCAACCAAGGAAAGTAACGCAAGGCAGTACAATGCTGGTATTTATTGGCTCTGTGGCCAACTGCATGCTATCTGCTCTAGGAGCAAACATTTTTGTTGAGACGCAAGACATGAAATAAGGCAACAGAAACTGTAATCCAAAGGCAAAGCTGTGGGGTACAGAGAACAAGAGCATGAAATGGCAGAATCAGAGGCGGCTTCAGGGACCTCACAGAACTGGTAGGGCTGGGACAGGTGAAAGCCTGTGAGCCCTGTGTGAGGGCCCTGCAAAGAAGGGGACAATGATGGCTCAGGAGTGAACGTGGAACCTGGGCCTGGGCTTCCAAAGAGACCAGGGGGGCTAAACAAGCTTAAGACAATCAGGTACATCCACTGACAGAAAGTTCTGCTTAAAAAAACAAAACTGAAAATTAAACTTGGATATTGAAATAGATTTCTCATTACACCTTAGGAGGCTGATTAGGGGCCAAAACAAAATGACTTAATCGTGTCTAAAAACATTATAATAAAAAAAATATTCTAATAAAAAAAATTATACTAAGCTTTGCTTTTTAAAGTACTGCTTGAGACAAAATGACAAGTTTATCAACATTATTAGTCTGTACTTTAATGTACAAAATAGGTTTAATTTTAATTAATATCCATTAATCTTTATATTAAGAAAATAAAAATCTTTATTAATGAACTGATTAACATAACTTCAAAATTTACTATGTTAATAGCTCATTAATAAAGAAACATTAACTGCATCAAATTAAGATTCTGAGTCATACTCCCTACTAAAGCTCAGGATGTAGCTTTTTACATATTCTTTATTAAATACAACCTCTTCCAGGCCTTGGCAAGCTAATCACATTAGCCTTATTTAGGTTGCTAAGTTATAGGTATATGTGAAATGGTGCTTAAACCATGACACTAGAAATTCTCTAATGTATACACTAATAAATATCAAAGCATTTTTTCCAGGCATAGTTGATTTGCAATGTTGTATTAGATTCTGGTATACAACAAAGTGATTCAATTGGACAGTGTATGAATCTATGAACACATATGTGTGTTGGTCACTCAGTCATGTCCAACTCTTTGAGATTTCATGGGCTACAGCCCACCAGACTCCTTTGCTCAGGGAATTCTACAGGCAAGAATACTGGAGCCGGTAGCCAACCCCTTTTCCAGGGGATCTTCCTGACCCAGGGATCAAACTCGAGTCTCCCAGACTGCAGGCAAATGCATTACCATGTGAACCACCATGGAAGCACAGTATATACACATTCTTTCTCCCTACAGTTTATTATAGAATATTGAATATAGTTCCTAGTGCCATACAGTAGGATCTCGTTTATTTTATAGATACTAGTTTGTTATCTGCTGATCCCCAAATCCGCATTCATCTCCCTTCATCCTGTCACTTTCCCCTTTTTGTAACCACAAGTTTGTGTTTTATGTTTGAGTCTGCTTCAGTTTTATACATAAGTTCAATTGTAGCCTATTTTAGATTACACATATAAGTGATACCATATATTTGTCCTCTCTTTCTGGCTTACTTCACTTAGCATGATAATCTCTAGGTCCATCTGTATTGGTGCAAATGGCGTTATTTCATTGTTTATGGCTGAATAGTATTTCATTGTGTGTATGTATATGTACACACACACACACACACACATACACATTACATTTTCTTTATCCATTCATCAGTGAATGGATATTCAGGTTGTTTCCATGTCTTGGCTACTATAAATAGTGCTACTATGTACACTGGGATGCATGTTATTTTCTTGAATTAAGAGTTTTCTCCAAATATATGCCCAGGAACAGGATTGCTGGATCATACGGCAACTTCATTTTTAGTTTTTTAAGGAATCATCCATTCTATTTTCCATAGTGACTGCACCAATTTACATTCCCACCAACAACGTAGGAGAGTTCTCTTTTCTTCACATCCTCGCTAGCATTTGTCATTTGTAGACTTTTTAATGATGGTCATTCTGACCAGTGTGAGGTGATACTTTTTTTTATAGTTCTGATTTGTATTTCTCTAATAATTAGTGATGCTGAGCATCTTTTCATGTGCCTTTTGGCCATCGATATGTCTTTGGAGAAGAGTCTATTTAGGTCTTCTCTCCCCTTTTTAAAATTGGTTTCCTTTCTTTNTTTTTTTTATAGTTCTGATTTGTATTTCTCTAATAATTAGTGATGCTGAGCATCTTTTCATGTGCCTTTTGGCCATCGATATGTCTTTGGAGAAGAGTCTATTTAGGTCTTCTCTCCCCTTTTTAAAATTGGTTTCCTTTCTTTGGAAATTAAGCTCAGATCACATCATTTTCAAATATTTTCTCCCCTTTCACAGGTTGTCCTTGTGTTTTGTTCATCACTTCCTCTGCTGTGCAAAAAGCTTGTGAGTTTGATTAGGTTCCGTTTATTTATTTCAAGCATCTTCTACTTTGTCTAAAATGCAGAGCATGAATATGGTAGCACATTCTGTATAATTTTAGTATAAATATGGGTTTTTCTTACCATCTGATATCAACATGTATTTATTCTATAGTGTCTTTTTTCCTTCTACCTTGCCACTAGCTATTAAGAAAAGAGTAGGGCATATTCTAGATGTCCCTCTTTCGTGAAACCTTGATTCAGTCCTGTGCTAGACAACGGAAGGTCCACAGAAGCAAAGTCTTTGTTTTCTAGAAACTTACAACCTTCCTTATTTCAGTCAATGTAAAACTTAGAATGATCAAGCAGCCCACACAGATCTGACTGAGGCAGTAAAAGAACAGGGCTCTCACTAAACGTGAAGAACAACCCCGGGTTGGCAAACGGGGGTAGATAGAAGGAAGAGAAGTAATTTTCATTTTATCATATAGTTTTTGACTTGTTAAAGCACTAAAAAGAAACAAACAAACAAATTGAGAAAACAGCACTAACAAAAGTAAGAATTCTAGTCAAGGCGGGGAAAAGAAAAAGTAAAAAGAAAACAGATGAAACATTATCTTTTTACTACTATATAAGAATAAATATTTCCACTAACTACAAAAATTAATAAATCTGAAGTGTAAATTACTTTTCTTCACCCAAAAATGGATTTCCAGTTAGAGAAGTAGCTTTTTGAAACCACAAATTGCTGGCATATATGAAAACTGTTTCATAGGCCCGTTTTTAATTATCTTAAATTATTCTGTGGTGTTTGTGAAAAAAGTCTATTTACATGTACATGTGTAATGGGATACTTTTATAATGGGATACTCCCTTAACCAATCAAGGTCTTATGACTACAAACATTTTAAACAAATGGAATTTTCTGAAATAATTAAAAATCAAAAAAAATTGTGCTAAATATTTTATTTATTGTTCTTCTATAATACAAACTGTAGCATATTTAGTCATCAAATCAGTTTTAAGATCTACGTCTAAGGAAATTAGGCCTATGTTCCTCCAAAGAATAAGAAAAGTCTGAGGAGCAAAAATAATGCACAATATACTAAACTCAGGGAATGGTGGCCACAAATATTATAGTTTATAAAGAAATATATTACTATAGCAGAAGAATGCAGACATTAGAAAGAGTTCAGTCTAAGAATCCTGAGACCATAAAAAAGTGCCTTCAATCTCCATAAAAGACCATGGAAAAGACGCTTCCTTTTGGGGTGAATGAAACTGTGACAATGTCCTGAGGCATGCTGCCTCTGCATATAGGCGAATCGCTAGTATTCAATTTACCAACTATTTCCTGGCACAGACTATAACCTAAGCACTGGATATTCAAAGGTGAGAAAAAGATAAAGTGCTAAATATTGACTTGTCTAGTTAGCCTAAAAAGAAAAAGAAAAATCAGGCTGAGTCCTAGTGAGTTCTATTCAGAAATCAGGACAAAGTATTTTGTTTTTTTCCCTAGGTATCAGGACCAAGTGTTCTTCATCTGGAATTTTTTTCTAAGCTATGATTCAACGGAACACTCACCTTCTCCAGAGAGGCACAGACCCTTGGGAAAAATCAGTGTGCTAGGGCCTCAGGTTGCCACTTCTTCTGGGATGAATTATGTATACTCTGCCCTGCCCTCCACCAATTCATATAGTTAAGTCCCAAATACACAGTGCCTCAGCATGTAGCTATATCTGGTGATAAGGCCTTTAACAGAGTAATTACAGTAAAATGTGGTCAGATGGGTGGGTCCTAATCCAGTATGACTGATATCCTTACAAGGAAAGGAAACTGGGACACGGACAGGCAGAGGCAAGACCACGTGAGGACAGTAAAGGAAGAAGGCCGTCTACAAGCCAAGAAGAGAGGCCTTAAAAGAAAACAGGGGCTGCAAGGAAGTAATTTCCGTTTAAGCCACTCAGTCTATGGTACATTGTTATGGTGGCCTGAGCAAATTAATATACCACCTAACAGAGCCTCCTACCGTAAATTCTACCAGCCTTGTCTGCTTAAAAACAACAACAGAAAAAACAAACATCCCTCCGACACCTTCCCCCCCAAAAAAAACCCCACCACAATTCTCTTTCAATAGTAATGCACTTAATTCCTCCTGGATGGGCTTCCCCGGTAGCTCAGCTGGTAAAGAATCCGCCTGCAATGCAGGAGACCCTGGCGCGATTCCTGGGTTGGGAAGATCCCCTGGAGAAGAGATAGGCTACCCACTCCAGTATTCTTGGGCTTCCCTGGTGTCTCAGCTGGTAAAGAATCTGCCCGCGGGAGAAAGAATCTGCCCAGGTATGGGAGACCTGGGTTTGACCCCTACGTTAGGAAGATCTCCTGGAGAAGGGAACGGCGACCCACTCCAGTATCTTGGCCTAGAGAATTCCATGGACTGTCCGTGGGCTCGCAAAGAGTCAGACAAGACTGAGCAATTTTCACTTTCACTATCCTCCTGGACAGAACCACCCAGCCACTTTCCTCTAGCAAAGGAAGAAAGCTTGATGGCAAACAGCAGGTAATTTGAGTCTTTATCATGTCCTTTCACTCTGTTCAGTATTTATTGAGAAACCTGTATGTGCCTAGTATTCTTTGTTAGCCTGTGGCCTAGACACACGGATGAGAGGCCAGAAAATAAGGCACTAAAGGTTAAAGAGGGAGAATGTTTGCCTTCCTCGCACCAGTGTCTTTTAGAAGCACAACCAAGAAAATCACTGAAACAAAATGAGATAGGCTGAGGGCAATAGCAAGAGGGAGTGCTAATGTGAGCAGCAGGGAGGGAGAGGAGAAAGCAGGTCACAGCCTGCGCCTGTGGTCTGCCAGGTGCTTGTTGCCATTTATCTCAGTTAACTTTCTTAACTACTGGAGAACTAGACATTAGCATCCCTATTGTCCATGAGAAAACCAAGGCACAGCAGGATTAAAATACACATTTAGTTCAACTAGAGAACCAGATTTTCATCCTGGTCTATACTCCAAAATTTTCACTATGTAGAGCAAAGTTAGGTGTGCTGCAAAATAAATATGTAAATAATGAACTGTTAGAAATATTTATGAAGAGATGCGAAAGGATTCAAGATACAAACATCAGGTATTTACTGAATACCTGCTGCTCTGCTTTAATACCTTCTTACCTGACATAACGCTACTCAATGTTCAAGTCCTAGAATGGTAACTGATACACAGTAGGAGAAAACTTTCCTAGCCATTACTACTATCAATATTACTACCTCACTAAGTCCTCCCAACAATCCTGGGAGGCAAATACAGTTATCTTCATTTGAGAGAGAAAAGGAATGAAGCTCAGTAAAGTTAAGCTAACTCACATAAAGCCAGAGAGCTGGGGGTGGGGGAGAACAGTTTTGAATCCAAGAACTAAAATGGATCTCTTAAAAACATCTATGTTTTGACAATCCTTTCTCGTAGTTAATAGAGAAGGTAGTTCCTCCCCTTACTGAACTGAAATATGCTCCACAGGAATTTCAATTAACTCCTCAATTCCTAAAACTCTCTCCTTCTACTTCTGCACTGCAAGCAACAGGAATCAAAAGAAGAGCTTCAATGGTAGGAGGCAAAAGAAAAATTTTTTAAGTCTGCCCCAAGGACCAGTGATGATCCAAGATGTGGGCAGAACAGACTGCATGTGGATACATGTGAGCTCACATGCATGCAGTTAGCATGCAAGTCTGGCTTGCCTGAGTGAGACGCTGCACACAGAAAAATGGGACCAAATGAGTTTGCAAAAGTTGGGTTCATGCTCACTTCCTAATGGTAGCCAACATACTTGAAGTGGGTTCCCAGGCCATCCAGGCAACTGAGCACTGAACAAGGAGAAGGAAAGGTTGGGCAACATGAAACAGGTGCACAGACAGGAGCAGGCAGACGAACCATCAAGGCTTCTCCTGGCCAGACTGGTGCTCACCCCACCATCAGCATTCTGTCCTGCAGCACTGATTACAGATCTGTCTCCCTCAAAATACCCAGGCATACAGGAGGTTCTCAATATAAGTTGGCTAAGGAACAAATGAATGAAAAAGCAAGGAAAAAAAAAAAAAAAAGTTTATCTCTTACATTTAATGTCTAGCAACAGTTATTATTGTGCTTCCCTGGTGGCTCAGCAGTAAAGAATCAGCCTACAATGCAAGAGATGTAGGTTCGATCCCTGGGTTAGGAAGATCCCTCAGAGAAGGAAATGGCTACCCACTCCAATGTTCTTTCCTGGGACATCTCATGGACAGGAAAGCCTGGTGGGCTCAGTCCACGGGGTCGCAAAAGAGTCGGACACAATTAGCAACTAAACAACAATAAGAGTTGTTAATAATAACACATTCTTTATCAAAATCAATCTCTCACCATAACTCAGGTAAATACCTGACATTATATTCTAAAATTTTAGATAATCTAAACTCAATTAATTCCAGATCAGTTATCCCTGACACTCTTGTTTTAAATAAGTATGATTTTACTGTAAGACACACCCAGAAAATTTACACATTTCTTGTGTAAGTTCTACTTCAAATCCAAAGGCAGCTGAGTGGTTTTATTTTATTCATCACCAACCAGTAATGAAAAGCGTTATTTTTCACCCTTCCTTTTTTGCACTGACTTCTCACTCTGCATTTTCTAATATAGTAGACATAACAAAAGAGGAAAAGCAAGTTTGTTCTTCATGGAGGTTAGAGACTTGAAATGTAAGGACTGTATTCTCCCTAGCCCAAGCCCTTTCCTGATGCTATGGATGAAACTCCTACCAACATCACCAAACGCCTTAGAAGAAAGCGAAAATTAGGATAAAGGAATATTCAAAGGGCAACCAAAGATTTGCAGGAGCCAAGCAGTGATTCTATCTTATAGATGAAGTTATTTGACTTCAAAACATGGCAGGATTCAATGTATTTCCCAAATCTCTTGACTTTTCTGCGTTTCAAATTTAATGATTATGACTGTGGTTGAAAACATCAAATATTACTTTTCAGTTTCCTTTCTCTTCACATCTGTTACAGCCAAACATGAAATACTATCTGCTCTTTCCAGTGTTCCATTATTGTGAATGTTCTGAGATGATAAACCCTCTAGGTTTAGAACCAGCTCCTTTTGCCACTCAGCATGGCTGTTTTTGAGCAGAATGGAAAAATAAATTATCGACGATATTTCTAGGTTTGTAAAGGCCCTTTGTATAATATGAAAGGATCATTCTGCAGAGTAGATGCAGATAATCAATATCTTATTGGATTTGAGAGTGAATAAAAAAGTTCCTTGAAAATTCCACTTTTCTGAAAGAGTTCTTGCCAATGGTTAAGTAAACAACCAATTTCATAGGTAACCAAACTTCAGGTTTTAAGTAGCAAGGTGATTCAGGAATGAAGAACAATTCCCCCAAACATTTTTCCCACAAACTCGCTTATATCTGAAAACCTTAAATTTCCCATTGGTGGATAATTTTTAATGCACATGCCAACTTCAAGCAATGGCTAAGGTACAGACCAATGCATCAATGGTTAGATCCAGATAACACACCCGAGGCTGCTGTACTCGGGAACCCCAAGGTGAATGTACTGAAGTGGCACTAGTCTTCAGTGTTGTGGAGCAGGACTCTTACAGAGAGGCTTGTCCAGAGGTGGACAGCAGAAGGGGATCATCTCATAAATGGCAAGCCTCACTCTGCTAGCCTTACGTGTACCAACCTACTTATACAGAGGAACCCCTCACACGTACATACATCTTTAATCTGGAAAAAAGAGCACAACTAGGTTACCTATAAATGATTTATAACTAAAATCACTGAGGACTGAAGAAGAGGATGAAAACAAGTACATCTACAGCGGTCTCTCTCTTAACCCAACTACTTCAGTAAAGCATGTAATGCTGTAGCTGAGGGGACAATGGCAGTAACTGATTAAGTCCTTCCACATTAAGAAGGAAGCCCAGCAAAGTTTGAAACCCATCTTATGAACCACAGAACTGAGGCTGGGTCCTCAGCTGGTGCCATCTCCATCTTATCAAACCTCAGCTACCCCAGCTTGAAGGGCAGCTATCCCCAACTTGAGGTGCAGAGGGGCCCCTATTTAAAGAGAACTAAGCAACGTAATAATGTATAAAGCGCTCAGCACATAATTTACATAACCCTCAGAAGATCCTCTGATGTGGGCAACATCACAGTCCTAAATTCTAGATGAAGAATTTTCAGGAGCAATTAACCTGAGGCCAGCTAAGTGGGTGACAAGATTCACGCCCAACTACTGTGACTGGAAGTGTTGTGCCTTTTCTATCATATTTCACTGTATATTGCCACCTAAAGACCAGAAAGTTACACCACATTTGAAGATCAAAAATCAAATCCAACACTCCTAGTATCTGTGAGAACCCTGGACAAGTGAGAAGAGTTATAACCACAGAGTTTCAATGAATGAAATGGAACAAAGAGTTGTATCAGACTATACGGTATCTCTGTTTTGAGGAACAGAATATTTGTCAGCAGATAAACAGTAAGTAGTAACCTCATGCTTTAATTTGTGCCAAACTGAGTTGCCTTTAAGATATTAATAATAAACAAGGTTCTACTATACAGTACAAGGCATTTTATTTAATATCCTGAGATAAGCCATAATGGAAAAGACTATTTAAAATGAACATATATGTGAGTGTGTGTGTGTATAACTGAATCACCTTGCTGCACATCAGGAATCAACACGACACTGCAAATCAACTATACTTCAGTTTTTAAAAAAAGATATTCATAGAACTATCAACACAGGAACCTTCAGGAATAACTGCTCCTGTTCCTCATGCCTCTCCACTGAGCAGCAGAGAAAACATCACCAGTCACATCTTTGCAATCAGTGTCTCAGACACATTTATATCCACAGAAACACAGGTAGGTTGTTCTAGACTGTATCTATGAATTTTTTACTTTACACTTAAAAATGCTTCAACAATCTGGCAGTGGGTTCCATGGCACAAGAAATTATTAAGAATCTGTGCTGTTGATAATCAGATATTTATTACAAAGCAAAATAACTGTATTATACATCCAAGTTTATAAACATGATGAGTTTCAAAAAATGTGTAGGAATACAACCTTCTAACCTTGGTTAAGTTTTGTGCCCAAAGGTTGGGCAGAGGTGATTGTCTAAGAAAAGTTGTTACATACTTGGGATACTAATTTGGAAAAACAGACTACAATAATCATGTAATAAAATAAAATATAATTTAATGTACATAATTTAATCCTTTTAATGATTTAGAAGTCATTTGCAGATGTGATATCGTCTCAATATTATCATGAAAATCAACTATCAAATCCCTATCATTTTTCTATAGAAGTGAAGAATAGCATCCTACTCAATAGAATGCTAAATTTCCCAAAAGCGTGTCCCACTGTTGTTGTGACTGCTTATGGAAACTTATATGTTCTCTTGGTCTCTTCTTAAGGAGCAGTATGAACAGTAGAGGAGAATCACCTAATTTTAGATTAGAAGACAATCTCAGAGATCCTCAAACACCTTCCTTTGACCTCCTCCCTCCCAAAGATGAGAATGACTCCAAAAGTCAGACAAATTTTGACACCTTTCAAGGAACTGAAGATACAGCGATGAACATGACACAGAGGTCACTGGTCTTGAGGCATTTAAATGCTAAAAGGGAGGAAGACCAACAAAGGTCAAGTAAACAAACAAGTAAAACACCCAAATAACTTAAAATATTCCTAAAATCACACAGGGAGCTGGATGCAGAACCGTACCTGGGCTCACATTTCATCTCCTAGTAATCCTGCCTTCTATTGGGTCACAAGGCCAAGATCTCAGACACAAAGGAAAGGAATCTAAGAGAAAACGCAGAACAAGGAGACAGAGGACTCAGAGGAGGAAGCTTGCACAATGCTTGAAGGGGAGGGCACATCCCTTTTAATTTAGCATTGCCAACCTTGTCTGTAATCACTCCTCAAGCAAAATAAGACATAAAAACTAAAGTTATTGTAAATCTGCTGATGATAGAAACTAAAACAGAAGGGATACATAAGTCCTCTGCTCTTTTGACAGACACTCCCAGCACCCATGCACACATTGTTGACTGTGAGACATTTTCCTAACTTCCAACAGGAAAATCAATGCTTCTGAAGATTTAAAGTCTTAAAAAAGATTTCAATTTTCTTATTATTGGTTGCCAAGTGGGTCCGATTCCTGGTCTGCCCAGATACAAGGCAATCAATGCCTCATGTTCCGTTCTGATCATCATTTTTACTGTGTTGAAGATGAAGGAGGGCATTAGTCTAACACCAGGTGGTACTGACCAAATGGAAGCAGTTGAGGCTAAATGTTAATAGCCCAGATTTGGCTGAACAATATGGGGGAAAGCATTCCATGGCTTCCAACTAATAGACCCCACTGTTTCTCCAAAGGATGCTGATTTCAGGCCAACTCTGGAAACAAGCCTTATTGGAGAATGACCAACCAAACCAAACTTTAAACATGTTTTTAAATGGATTTCTTGTCTCCCTTTAGTCAAGAGAAATGGAATATATATAATTTCAACAGGTAACTAACTATCCATTAACTAATCCTCAAAACAATGGAAGGAGGTAAAGTATGTACTTCTGCTATAACAACAGAAATACTTATTTTGACTACTCTTGAAAGTTTTTAAGTTCTCCCAATTAATTTGGAAAAAGATGCGTGGTTTCTCAAATGATGGAACATTAACTTGAATGTTTCACTTTTTCTCTTCATATGCTTTTTAAATTTGGGGGTCTACATGAAATTTTCCCCTATTAACTTTTGAAAACGTTTCATAAATTACTATGGAAGCATGGAAAATTAAACTCATGGCATCTGCTTAAGAAATTTTTATATATAAATTCTTCAAAAGTTAATGATGAGGTTAAAAAATTTAAGAAAAACCGAGGCAAGTATACAATGAAAGGAAAAATTTGCTTCATATGGCGTGATCTCAATATGTATCAGGGAAGGCAAATTCTGCCAAACTTTCATTGAAATTGCTCTAACAGGCTTCTTCATTCTAATAACTACCACTTAGTGAACTGCCCAGTGTAGACTGCACACTTCACATAGCATTTCTCTTAATTCTTCCTTCTACCACATCAGGTAGGTATTCGCCTTTGTGGTGAAAGAATTTATAAAAGTCTCAGGAAGTAGCCATGGCAGAATACAAAGACAGGTCCTTTCGAGTAACGTCCATGATATTCCCAGTTCACTCAGTTTTCCCATAGCTTCAACCCTCATCACACTAACAAATGCTTTCCCATAATGGAAATAATAATGAGTGTGATAAGACTAAATTCTCTCTCACATAAATTCACTTCCTGATAGATGTGGGAAATTTTTTTTTTTCTTAGCTTCTATTTTCCCTCAAGTTTTAAGGGTCAGATTATAATTTCCTCAAAGCTCCCCCAAGCTTCCACCGGAAAGTAAAGCACAAGACACACACACACACAGACACACAGACACAGACACACACACACACACACCCGACAACAACAGAAATAAGCCTAACATCTCAGACAAGATTCCACTGTTCTCCTGCCCTAGTCTACATTATAGAGACCACAGGTTCAGTCCTTCTCAATCTACGAAAATACAGGTTGTGCTGTTGACTGTGCATTGGAGCAGAGCTGTCTCTTCAGCTCCAAATGTCTCTTTCTTTAAGACCATCTGCTCATTACTGACATCAGTATTTTGTCAATTTGATCAACTTTACCAATCAATCTTTAAAGCACTTTTAGGTACTAAAGTATGGAATGAATTTTACAACCAAGAATTTCTCCATTGACGCAGTTTACAGTGACTACTGTAACATCTCTAACACTTCTTTCATCATTTACTTGCCTCTCTGCTCAATTTCCTTACAGTAATGGACCATCTCATAGGTGAGCAGCTGGCGCTGCAGTACTGGAGACGCACGAGTAGACACACCCCACATCCACGCTCACACTGTCAGAAACCAACGTAACGTGAAGCAAACACACCTAATCCTTAAACAAGGTGGGTGTTAGGGACACTGAACCTCCTCACAGTCAAAAGTCCACAAATAATTTAAAATCAGCTCCCCTTACCCATATCATCATTCATAGAGTCAACCAACCACAGTTTGTATAGTACTGAGTATCTAGTATTGAAAAAAATCCAAGTATAACTGAATCTGTAGAGTTCTCCACATCGTTTTTGAAGGGTAAACTGTGTATCCATCAAGGGACGTTCTGTCGCTAACTTTGAGATGATATCATAGTGGCAAAACAGTCAGTAAATTCAGAAATGCCTATGTTGCAATCCTGATTCAACTCAGGGTCTTAGCTTCCTCATATGTAAAGTTAGCATGATGAAAACTAGAAATGCAAATACAGCATTGGGCAGAGCATACATAGTATTATTACCATCATCAACCCAGGCGGCAACACTGGCTGGGCCATTTTTCCCAGCTGTGCCATTGTTTGCTGATTAGTAATTAGGACTAGTCACTATCTCCCCCCTCCCTTTTGTAACAGCTTTGAGATATAATTTACATACCGCCAATCCATTCTTTTAAAGTGTCTGATTCAGCTGGTTTTTAGTATATTCAGAGTTGAGTGACCATTCAGTTCAGTTCAGTCACTCAGTCATGTCCGACTCTTTGCCACCCCATGAATTGCAGCACACCAGGCCTCCCTGTCCATCAACAACTCTGGAGTTCACTCAGATTCACGTCCATCGAGTCAGTGATGCCATCCAGCCATCTCATCCTTTGTCGTCCCCTTCTCCTCCTGCTCCCAATCCCTCCCAGTATCAGAGTCTTTTCCAATGAGTCAACTCTTTGCATGAGGTGGCCAAAGTACTGGACTTTTAACTTTAGCATCATTCCTTC